>JALIZH010011378.1:0-151245 GCA_030522465.1 Rhipicephalus appendiculatus
GCTGAGCAATTTATTTCCCAAAATTTTGCGATGAGCTCTTTATACCTCCCTGAGTGAGACACTCCAGAATAACCATCTTCGTGTCAGATGGGTTTCAAAAGGTCGACCAGCTATTACAAAAGGTAGCGAATGGACTCCAGCCTAATATATCTTCTGCGCTACCATAAAGAGAGAGGCGATTGTTACAACATAACACAGGGACGAGACATGAGTCCGTTTCGAAACTGTGCTCGTGGAAGGAGAGGCTAATAAGTGAACTTGTGATAATTGGAAAAGAATCGTACTTGCGTATTAGTAGTCATTTTTCATTCTCTGACATTCACTGTACTCATTCCTTTCATTGGTATTATCTGACAAGGAAGCTGATTAATTGTGAATATGCATGGTGCTATAAGGGCTCTGAATGCTGTAGTGAGTGATAACGGGCTTCCTGTGAGTGAGTTTTGATGTGCTATGGCTGTATACTGAATTGAAATCAAACGTGGCCCCATCTTCTTTCTTCTCTTCGTCCCTGCCCTGCTGCGCTAGCAATTGTGTCTCCTTACGCTCGATACCATATGGACAAATTATTCGCCTCAACTCTCTAGATAGCGAAATGATGGCGTAGGAGACACTGCAACAGTCATTGCTGTTCTCGGAAGCGATGGTGTGAAGGTTGATGGAATATATGTTAAGCTGGGATGCTGAATAGTTGGGCACATCGTCAGGCAAAGGAGAGTGGAAGAGGACGCCCGTGCTGGAAATTTTGCTGGCGCTGCGGTACAGCAGTCAAACTCACCTTCCGGTGAAGTGCTCAGTGGCGAAACAGCCTAATGTATCTGTCAATGAGGATAGCTACAAATAAGGCATGGTGGTCCGTCACCACATCAATATGGACGACCACACAAATAAGGCCGGAACTTAGAGTACAGAGGATGGCCAGACATTCGTCTTCCATCACGGTGTAATCAGCCTCCGCTTTTGTAAGCGAAAGTTTGCTCATGTTTATGTACTCGGACATGTTTGTTTGTCAAACACACGAACAGAGCAGAGGCCAACTCGGCCGTTATCTATGTGCACCTATGTAGGAGATGTTTGGTCGTAATGGCGGTAAATCGGCGGGGGCGTTAGTAGGCACTAGACATTTACGAACGCCTCGTCGCACTCAGGTGACAGCGTGACGAGGTGTCCGTTGCTCCAAAACAGCTTAGTCAGGGGTGGTATAACCGCGGCGAAATTACGAATGAAGCGTGTGAACTAGAACAGAGAAAGCGCTTGTGTTGTCCCTTTGTGTCCGTGTCCGTCGTTTCACCCGGTATGCGCTGTCATATGCCACGATGATGTTTTCGGCATTCACTGTACCTTTACCTCAACCAAGTTTGCGCACCTTTGCCACAACATATACCGGACGAGCAACAGTTCCGCAAGAAATATGATATTTACAAAGATGGGTGTAGACTCGTAACTCACCGCAAAATCTCATCGTCACTTTAATCACAGCACATGAGTACAGCTTGTCTGCGTAGACAATCATCTCGTCGAAAAGATAACCACCTAAGGGGCCCAGAAAAAAGCAGTGAATAATTGTTTGCTTCATCCAATGAGACCACCGGACTATGGTACGTGGCTCTATGGGCCTAACCCTAGAGTTCTGTTGATGCATATCGAGGGAACCGGCCCCATTTTAGGTACTTCATTTTGTATTCCTTTCAGCAAGCTTTCAAAATAAAAAACAAATAGATTCTACCACCCCTGGTGCAATAAATGCCCCCCAATCCTATAACTAATGCTGCACTGCTGTGACGAGTTTGATGTCTCAGCGTTCCATCTGTCAGTGCAATATGATGAAGAGTCATGACGCACTTGAAGGCTTGCACGTCGTGCGGCCCACAGATAGCTAACTTTAAAAATGATCTGTGGTATTGCGCAAATAAAATAATGAATGCCTAATTATCTTTCTCCATTTTCAAAGGCTAAAACCATATGTGAATAAGTAGGCTTTTCCGACCCTCGCATCTGTGTCTGATAATTTGCGTATGGCCCGACATATAAGTTCGACACTGCACATTTTGAGAATGTTCTGGAACTCTAGTAAAATATATTTTCCACGCAATACAGCAGGTACAAGTATATAGAAAGGAACAATGCGGAAGTACAGTCCATTCAGGTGTTTAACTGCGCAGTCTATCGGAGCTCCTCAGAACCATGCGAATTATGCTGATATTGCCCTGTAATATATTCTCTGACAGCAAAGAACAAGTTTACTGAACACGCTTATTAAAAACCAACAGTTTATATGAAGGTATAGAAGATATCAATTGTACTGTTTTAAGTGTATTCCACTTATTACGAAAGAAACGTGACGAAAGTAAAGTGGAAGAAAATACAAGTTGTTGCCGACAGGAAACGAACCTGCAACCTTCGGATAATCCGCCCAATGCTCTACCAATCGAGCTACGGGGTCGGTTGCCCTCTTGTCTAATATATCGGGTATTCATGTGCGTGCAAACCTTGGAGTGTTAGCGCCGTTCGTAGCCATGATGGCGGGTGTGTTCCAAACGCCAAAGTCGAACGTTACAACCACACCTATAAAGGAAAAAAACACATCTCATTTTTTTAAACTAGCGGACGGCTGACGAATAGGCCTTCGCATACTACATGAATGCAGCATCTCTTGCGAAGAGAGCAGGTTCGTTTGCTGCCCGAGGAAAGTGATCCTTTCATTCAGTTTACTTTTTGCAAATTTATACCGTAATAACTGGAACCCAGTTCAAACAGTCCAATTCACGTCCCTTATACCTTCCTTGGCTTCAATATATGTTGCTTTTCATTAAGGTTTTATCAACAACTAAAACGAGCCCTTAAAATTCTCTTTTTTCGTTACTAACCACGTCAATTTCATGTCTGTGACAAAAAGTAGGTAACGAAAAGTCCAACAACTTTCCTTTGCCAGAGTTGCTCGAGAAAAGGGACATCATCGCGTATTCAAAAACCGCGACTCAAGCCTAATTCATTTTGGAGCTGGTAGTCAAACTATTCTAGTCGAACCGCGGTAGCACTATGCACGACAGTTGTTTATTTCCGCGTGTGGCATTGCAACTCGCTGCTTGGGAGATATGAGATGTTTACACGAACACCTTGCGCAATAATAAATATAGAAGTGACAAAACGAGGCAACGAATATTTAGAGCCTATGAACTGCAGCCAACCTTAACGGCCCGTCCATGATTTAAGACAATGGGCGCATGATTTAAAGCGCACTAAAATTAAAATGTAACACGAGGCTCGTGGTCACTTTGACCACGGCACGAAGCGCAGTCGTGGACATAAAGAATGGCGGACTAAGCTCTGCTCCAGTTAGCGGCACTTTCTAAAATTTAGTCACCACTTACAAAAGAAATCGCTGCCTGAAAATATTAATATTTTTACATTTTTCGTGGGAGATGTTGTATTGTACATTGGACGTGACAGCGCAGTACATCAGACATGACATATTTTTATAATGCATTCGCAACCAGAATTTACTGTCGTTTGTCCCTGTATTTGCTCCCTCATAAATTTTAGGTAACAATACAAAATGTGACAGCAATCACCTTCCGACTGCTTTGTAATTAGTTAAGCAAAAGAAGATTCTGTTTGTGCTAATCAAATGCTACGATACAACGATACCGTTGAAGTTCGAGTTAAGGCTGAACGCATTTTGGTACCTGTTGTTTGTATGGTCAAGCGGTCTTTACGACGGGAATCAAGCTTGCCCAACAGTGTGCTTGAGATCCTGCGATAAAGAAAGACCCATTAAAGGTTACCTTCCTGCTGCGAGTAATATGGGTAAAGTATTACTTTTGCTGCCTTTCGTAGAAATATCGCTTCAAGGCAGCTGACGTCGAGTTGACCCCTTGCACGAGCTCCACCTCACATTCGGCGTTGCCGCCAATGGTGGTGTAGAACGTCCATATAGGTATCCTGGTATTCAGGAACTGAAATACATAAAACCGCATATAGTCACAGCATGATATGCAAGATGTACTATTAAGGTAACAGGAAGAAACAGTTCTCAAATAAGTATTTTTCTATTTCAAAAAAAAAAAAAAAAAAGAGAAAGCGAATAAGCCCGCGTGGCAGGTGTGAGAAACGTATGTTCTACAGTAATGAATGTTACCCGCGCAGATTCGATAATGCATAGCAATATTTTTCGTGCCTACAAGCTAAGTAGCCCCTTATGAAAATGACTATTGAGTTGTTGTTGACATTCCGGTCACTATTCATTGAATCAACCGATTTTCAACGACTTGGCAAGATGTCTTGACGTTGCTCAATATATACTCAATGGTTTTTTGTCTGTTGATACATCAACGAAAAAGTCATTGACAAAAGATGTTGACTTATCGTTGCGCCTTTATTGAGTTGCAGTGTATGTATGAGCGTGCATTGCCAAGCCTGTAAAGTATCAAAACCTTTTTATGGATGAAACCACCCCAAGTAAGCAGGGTATACCCAAATAGAACGCATATTACAAACATCCTGTGCATATGCGCTCTTCTATCGCTTGCGTACTAGCTATATACGTTTGGCAACGTGATTTATCCAGCCTGTCTGTTTATTTAGCTCTAACCGAACGACTCACCACATGACTATTCAGGCGGCAACGATGCTATAGCTGACTTCTTGCTGCAGTAACGCAAACAACGTAGTAAAAGTAACGTCCACGTACGCAGCCGTGGGCAGCAACTGCACTGCCGCTGAATACACAAAGAAAGCTTGATTAATTAATTTCTGGGGTTGTATGCGCCAAAACCACAATATGATTGTGAGGCACTCCGCTGTGGAGGGTTCCGGAAAGTTCAGACACCTGGGGCTTTTTAACATGCACCTGAATCCGAAGGAAATCAGCCTCCAGCATTTCTGCCTACTTTAAGAAAATGGGGGGACCCCCCTCACGCGATATCCCCTCCCCCCCCCCCCTACACACACACAAAAGCGCGCACGCCTGCTCTCGCTTCTCGGCGGAGACTTACTGTGCCGCAAAAACGACCCACGGCTATTCTCTTTATTTGCACCTACCTCAAATTTTCGCCCAGGGCCAACGCTGGTCTTTCGCTCAACATTGAAGTCGACGCCGCCATCGACACCGGGATTTCTGCATAACGATCTCTTTAACTAACTCCCGTTAAAATGCTACTGCCGCGGCCGGGATGGAACCCGCGATAGATATTCGTCAACAGCCCAGAACTGCAAGCACTGCTCGACTACGGTGGCCCCAAAGGAATAGTGGTTTGAGAGTATAACGTTCATATGCAGTTTTTTTAAGGTAGGCATCATTCATGTACCGCCGCGGACGCGCACAACACGATGAGATGACATAAAGATATCTACCAACGGATCGCGGGGGCCTCGGCGCAGAATGCGACGCCTGTCTGCGCGCGGTGTCGATAAGACCGTGTATCTGAAACCTCACCGCAACGAGATATCAGATGAACGTGATGTACCGGCGACTATCTTCCCTTTACATTTTGTTTTATTACAACTCCTGCTGTTGGCGAACGAACGCCACCCGCGCCATGCGCTCCTTGGAGAAACCGCGGCAACGCCGCCACGCCGCAACATGTTGCAACTTGCTAGTCTGCGCGCCATGTCATATTGCGACGGAAAAAATAGCGCGCAAGAGGATAAATGTGTGAGGTGTTGGATTGCGTCAGCAGTCATAATCATGAAGTGTTCAAAGGTCTTTAACCAGTCAGCTTTACGGAACTAATAACAGCGATAACAGCCTAACTACCTAACGGGCTTCGCAGCGGCGCTGACAACGACAGCGCGGATGGATATCCGCCCTGCCGTCTGTGTCAGTTGAGCGCATTGAATTCCGACGTGCCGGTTGCGTGTGGCGCGCTCGCCTCCTCGCGCTTTATTTCATGCAGTGTAAATACCGTGATTCATGGAAGGTATGAACGTACTTGTGAAGAAGCTACTTCGTGGCATATTCAGGAGTTGTGGACCTGCATGCACGTACGTTTGTCTCCGAGTGGCGGCTGCGCGGACTGTGAGGCTTAGTTCCGTAATCGTTCTGAGGGAGAAATGGACGTCTCAGCTTGCGTGCGCGACTCTCGCAGTTTCATTTCTGCTTAGCTGCAGGAATGGACGCGATCACCTTGATGGGCTTTTACCACTCCTGGAATATGCGGATTAAGAAACGACGGGCTCCATCTTTGAAGGTGAGTTCGTTTTCTTTACCTGTACACCCTTTTATTCGAAAACCATGAAGAATAAAAACGCGTGTTTTGTTGCTACATCGGCTACATGCGCGACATGTTTCAGAAGTACTTGACTGCGTTAGTGTTGTGCCATCATGATTGAACTGTCCTAATATAAATGTAGCTTTTCATTTCTGTTCAGTTTCGAACATACTGACTTATTGGCGCGCCTATTTGAGCTTGTTTCAAGGTATGCATTAACGCTAACATTCGAGCGCATGCACTTTTTTGCGTCTTCAAAACTGCTTGTGCCTCGTAATTAGGCACACGCTATTACGACAGGTGTCGTGTTCTTTGTTTTGTCTCCAGCAAGTTTGCGGGTAAGAAAATGTTTGTACCTGCACAGTTGTGTCTTTCTGCACAGTGCTATTTCCGATAGCTGGATGCGCTAGTCTAGTAATGTTTAGAATATGTGGGGGGCGAGTGTTGAATCGGTTTCCGGGGCGAGGAGTTATGCGTCTTTTTTATGTGCTATGATGTTACTTTGCCTATTGTGTGTCGACACGCGCCTTCAAAGCTGTGGCTTAGCTTTTCCCTTCTATGTTAATATCCGCGCTCTGTAAAGCTTGCATCTCTCGAGAGGGGCAGTAAAAAAACGTGTACTCGCGTGTCGCTTCAGCCTGGTCATTTGTAGCATGTTCGCCCTTCTGCAGCCGTATGATGTGATGGAGTTTTCGCCTTTTCACACGACTTCTTGGTAGTAATTTGTCACAATTTCCTTTTTTTCATATTTTTTGCAGGAGGGACTCACCCTTTGCATGTTGAAACAAACGCTACACCAATTAAGTTATAGTTTTCTTCTCTGATGATGTGGTTTTTGCAGTTTTTCGCTTTAATAAAGGTACATGTCCGCACATTTGCGTTTATCTTTTGTTGGACCTTTTGAAAGAAAACGAAAGGTCACAGAATTTATGAAAAAGTTGACTTCTCCGAGTGACTGTGTATGAGTAATTCAATTTGCTTTTGTGCCCGTGTCCATATTTTAGTTTTCGCTAAGTTTGCTGTGTTTCCAGGTTTTCACATGTTTTGGCAGAATTGAAGCGTTATAGTTGGCGATGAAGTTTCTGCTATAACACGCGAACTGTGCAGGCCTACTGTAGCTCTTTATGCAAGCATACGTTGTACATCACAGTGCGCATGTACAGACAGCTGTGCGCTCATATAAAACCCACGTAAGCGCACCCAGTAGCTCTTATTCAGGGCTGGGCAGTATCGAAGATACATGTATCTTAGATACTATCTTAGATACTCGTTGGGTATCTTGTATCTGTATCGCGATACGTCTAGCAAAACGAGTATCTGTATCTGTATTTCCGATACATTCAATAATGTATCGTGTATCTTAAGATACAAGATACTGCTTCAGAAACGCCGCCCTGTGAAACAACAAAAGTTGGCTGAATTCTGCTTCTCACGCTGACACTGCTGCCACTAAGCCACCTAAATAAAGGTGACGACAGTGACATCCCTTTGTCTTTCCACCAGAGTGCTCCAGTGAGCATAAGAAATAAGGTGTATATGCGTCTCTATTGGTGGAACAGAGTCACGTGACGGCGCTTGAGCCATCTCGACAGAAACAGGCGCGCGAACGTCTACGTGCAGCCCACCTTTTGTTTCTCTATGTTTTCTTTCGTTTTAGCTGTGTCGGTGCCATGAACCTTGTTTGTAGCCACGGTACTGTGCTCTAGTCCCCTGCGTGTGGCGTCTTTCACTAAAATTCAGATGTGGCTATAGTGTTGTTATCGAAGTTTGTCTTGCGTGGTGCTTCGTTGCAAAGTCTCAAGAATGCAAGAATGGGGTTGCTTTGCGTCTCGCTGCTCTCACACAGAGATTTGACAGATCTTGTGGATGTAAGCTTGACTTGCACACTATCAGATTGATTTATATGCAAATTAGATTCTAACAACCGTCGCACTACCGGTGTCACTGCTATATACAATAGAACAAATATTTACGTAACAGATGATATTTGGCGCTCCGTATCTTTGTTCTTCGGGCTCAATTACGCAAGAAGATTTTTTTAATGATAGCTTGATTGTAGCACAAGTGCTCTCTTTGATGTCTTCCGTTTGCATCCCACACATTATCTAGGTCTTTGTGTAGTTTTTTTTCCCATTTGTTAACTGTAATATGTATTTTGTAACATCCTCATGTGTTCTTTTTTTTTCTTTTCCTTCTCTTATTTATTGTTATTTTTCATTGTCGGCGTCATGGCTACTATTGACATATCTAAATTCCATGTGAGTTTACGGTTAAGGCGACGTTGAGGGCAAATGTAAAATAATCTGAGCCTGCCTAGTGCTTACAGGAACAAAATTTCTGCTTACTATTTAATAAAACAGCGAAATTGAGTTTACACTATAATAATTCTAACAAATCTTAAAAGCGTTAGGAAGGAGATTTGAGCAAGGTAGTACCAAGTACTCCGGTTTTCTTATGAGCGTCTCCAGGAGCCCTTTAGTAGTATTTTCCGTGGGCACAGAGTTTTCTATTGTCTGACATTAACACCTAAGTTGACGATACATCATGCTCTATATTCGTAGATTTTAGGGGTGTCGCCTGTATTGTGTTTATAAAGTGTGTCACGTAACTGGAACCAAATATTTGCAAAGAAGCGCCTAACCTCAACTTAATAAAACCAAAGATGGGGTTTACTGCCATGTTGCTCTCATTAAGGTATTTTATATTGCACTTAATTTCTTAACTAATATGAATGATTTAACAATTCTGCTAATCCCTTTAGGGCCATGTGCGTTTCGTCAAGTTTTAGAGGACATTCTAAAACGACATATCTTTGTGTGTGTGTGTGTGTGTGTGTGTGTGTGTGTGTGTATGTGTGTGTGTGTGTGTGTGTGTGTGTGTGTGTGTGTGTGTGTGTGTGTGTGTGAAAGGTACATGCTACGTGGGAATTTTTCCGGCGTTTAAAGAAAGCCGGAGAAACATAACCACATTGCTGCTCTGCTATTATATTGTGCTGCAGCGCTCTCAGACGGGCTTCGAGCGAAACAACCGGCAAGTGGACCGCAACGAAATGAGCGGCCGCGGCTTAGGCATCGGCTCCACAGAGCTTCAACATTTCTGACCGCCACACACGGCAATGAAACACCATCGTCCCTGAGAAGCGACAGGCTGACGGTCCGCGCGCCGGTTGTTTAGCTCGAAGCACGTTTAAGAGGGCTGCAGTATGATAACGCATGAGCGCAGTCACGTGGTTTTATTTGATATTTGACGTGCTTGCTTTAAAAGCCAGAAAATATTCACCATGCAGCATGTACGCCGCCAAAAAATAATTGCTTTGGTCGCTTTTAAATGCGTTCTACGATGTGCGAAGAGCACTCTGCTCAAAAGTAAATATTAAAAATGTCGCATAATGGACCATAGTTAATCAACCAACAAAGTGCGATGTAAAAATACCATAACAAGCACCACATGACGGTAAACCATATGCGATTGGTTTCATTCAGTCGCGGTTAAACGCTTGCGTTTCTTTTTTTATAATTTGTTGCGCTTATGTGAAACAGCCTGTATACCTATCCACTGTCATTTTTTATTGCGGAACTGCCTTGATATTTGACTTAGCTTTATTCGCTTTCCTTTTTTTAGGTCCCTGTAAAGTCTTTTCTTTTTTGTGTGTGCGTTACAAAATAGAAGGTAAGCAAGCAAGAAATTGCAATAGTGTGAATAGCAGTGATATCCTGCGACGCTTTTTCCCGCGTACAGTACATCTGGGAAGCTTCTGGGCGGCACAAGTTCTTTCAGAGACGAAATGGTAAAAGACTACACGTTAGTGGATATGTTGCTAATGAACACTTTACGCAAGTTGATAGGTAGGATATGAGAAATCACTGCAGTTTTATGTCCTCAGTGAACTGTGATCGCTGACTCGGTGGTTACCGTCTTCACATGCTGATTCACAAAAAAATATCGCTACCAGCGTTATTGCTGCTCTACGGCTGTCGGGTGATGCAGTACACGAAAGCGGTAATACGCTTACGGACAAGGTAAGACTCTGCACCGGTATTTCTGCCGTCTTGCGGAGGCTTATTATTGAAGTTCTTGCAATTAGACGGCAACCCGCTGGCTGGTCGCCAAGCAGAGCACCGACAGCCATAAATTACAAAAGTGTCAAGTAAAAACTACTGATACCGCTGCTTATGAAGAGCTGTCATGTAAATAAATACCAATAACTTGTTTCGGAATGAAACTAATATGCATTAAGCAAGAAAGACATAACTTTCGGGATTCAAACAGATATTTCATTAAAATAAACAAAGTTGGTCGCAGTTAAGACATTCTCAAGCAAACACTTCTGTACATATGCATTTGAAGCGTCATTATATACATCTATAATAGCAAATTTACAAATGTATCGAAGTATCTTAAGATACAATTGGGAAGTATCGTATCGGATACATTCATTCCGGAAGTATCTTGTATCTGTATCTCCAATACTTCTTGCCCGAGTATCTTGTATCGTATCGCGATACAATTTCAAAGTATCTTTGCCCAGCCCTGCTCTTATTCAAGTTCTGTGAAAGACCTTTTGGACAATGCCTACTGAGGCCTGTGCCTCAGTGCATGTGCCTCAGTACGCATTGTTCGTATTGCGGTAGCATATTGCACTTGTATATGTACAAAAATTCAGCAACTATTAAAACTTACAGTACGTGTACTTTCAATAAATGCATAATCGAATTTCAATGCTGCTTCAATTGTAAGTCAATAATTATTCATTAGAGCTGTCAATGAATGAAATCAATGCTCCATGTACTTTCAATAACAAGTCGACAACCATTCAACTACTTTTATGTCAATAAAATTTTGGTAAAAGATCGGCGGCCAATATTCTATACGTGTCAACAATAAGCTCAATGTTTTTCAATGGACCGACAACGACTATTCAGTACAATACGTCAACATTGAGCAATGGCGTTTCAATTATTTTTCTATAAGATTTTTTGTAAGGGGCAGGCTTTTTGGACATGCGATAATGAACAGCATTAAACCGGTTTGGGTGAATTAAGCATGCCTTCCTTGTAACGATAACTTGGTAAAATAGGTAAGGTTCGAAACGATCACGGACTTAGCAGCGAAGCATCACTTAGCAAAGTTAGGTTGAAGGTGAAGAAAGTGCAACTCCACATAGAAAAAAAGTCGCAAGTGTAGCACGCAACACTTCCAACATAGATACACAGATCACTTCCTCTCGAAACCAGAAACCCACAGGTCTTTTTATAATTGGCAGGAGTGCACACGCCCTCCTGTCCGGATCTGCGTTTGTACTCATCTCCAAAGGTGGCACGTGAAATGACTGCGAAGGACTTTGGGCCTACGTTGAGCCACTACAGTCTTGGAGAATAAGTAGGGACCCGCAGCGTTTGTCGAAGGCAGCGAATAGCCGCCGCAGGGAATCTACCGGTGAACAGGTAATGGGCAGCTGGTGCGTGCGTCGTGAAACTCTTTCCTCCAGAGATGTGTGGCACACACTGGTATACCACGGGCCGCAGATTGCGGGTATGCGCCACAGGTGATTGGCAGATTATATCTACCTAGGAACGGCATTGGCAATTTAAATGCGAGGGCGTTAAGAAAAACCGTCATCTGAAGCGTTGATCCAATGATTGCAAAGAATAAAAATCAGGATCCCTGCAAGAATCGAACCCAAGCATTGTGCGTGGCTGTCAGGTGTTCTACCACAGAGCAACCGAAGTGTTGAAAATGCTTGGGAAAAGACCCTATGCAAACGTAACGTCGCCGCAAGGTCAATTGTGGTTGCGGTGCTGGTTATCTAATCCCATGACAAAGCAATACACATTACAGGTGCACTCGTATCATACAGGCGTCTTGTCAGGTTAACGTGAATTTTGCTTCCAGTGTTGCATCTGCTTTTGTAGCAGCCTAATAAACATTACATTTGTATTTCTCCGATTTACCAAGCTATATTCAAGCGTTGCTCGATCCAGGCGCAATACGCTCACGAATGTTACGTATGATATTCACATCATCGCATCGCAAAGTGCACTTCGTTTTGATACTATTGATGTCTGTTCTCGGACGTCAGTGCTGACGTTACGTCAGACTGTAAGGTACCCTGTAAACGCCACTGTAGTCCACGTGCCTGGTAAGCCGAAGATGTATACCAACCATAGGTCCACGAACTCACTCCTGAGTCGACTCACTCGGACTCACTCAGTAGCAAACCATGAGCCTGGGTCCGAGTGAGTCCAGGAGAGTAATATTTCGGTGAGTTTGAGTCCGAGCGAGTCCGGTTGAAGAAAATTTTCGTGAGTGTGAGTTGAGTGAGTCGTAAATAAAAATATATTTTATAAGTGAGTCTGAGTGAGCTCCGCAGTTTTTTGCCAACCTTTGCACACAACTACTACACTTTCTAGAACACGTCAATTCCCCTCGTAACACTTGACTCAAAGCTAAAAAATACAGCATATAGAACCACTCGCTGACTGCTTCGCACGAAACCGATTCCCACAAAGCGTGGGATCTACCCAACTTCTACATGCGAAGTATTTCTCAGTGAACTTCATGCACTGAGGGGTCTGCTATCTATCTATCTATCTATCTATCTATCTATCTATCTATCTATCTATCTATCTATCTATCTATCTATCTATCTATCTATCTATCTATCTATCTATCTATCTATCTATCTATCTATCTTTTCTGGCATAGATTTAGTTGCAAGTGTAGCGAGTGGCGTGTCTTTCTTGTCCCTTTGTCCCCGTGAAATATGCGCTACTTCACCACACGTTACAATATTAACCGCCTACATCTGGGTGTTCTCGTGATCGCCTCCTTAACTTACTGTAGACGAAAATTGGCATAGGAGGGCAAGAGGGCTTGAGAAATATGGTTGTCGGGTCATGACATAAATAACGTGAAAATCCTATCGCGAGAAAGCCTTTCCTCCGGACGCGTGTGGCACATATCCGTACACTCCGGGCCGCGGGATACGAGTATGTGCCACAGGGGACTAACAGCTTATATATACTCATGAACAGCGAGAAGATATTGGTAATATAAATGCAAGAGCGTTAAGAAAAACCGATATCGGCAGCGTTCAACTGACGATAGCGAACAATAAAAAAAGTCATAGTTTCACCACAAGGGCGAAGCAATGAATGCGATAGCAACAATTGTAATGTTATACGAAGTGACGCTGGCAGCTAAATCTTTTGGATCCAATCTCACGCAACTCTACAAAGCGCTGGTTTAAGAGAATACGGCTGCTCCAGGACACTATTCATACCACATTCTCTTCGCGTTGAGAGCGCAGCACGTAGAAGGGTATACCGGCCACCCGCTGTCGGCTGCCCAGATAGGGAGATAACGCGTGCGCCAGCGACGACCACGCTCGTAAAATCGAAGGTCGCTCGAGGGAACCCCCCCCCCCCCCTCGCGTCTTTTCACGATCGCGAACGACGGGCGGGGCCGGTCGGTCGAACAGTTGGGGGGGTCTTATCGCATGCGCCTCGGAGCGACGGAGATGGGCCGGCTCGTTTGATCTCCGCTTCAGCCGCGTTCACCACTCCCGTTCGCGCGCTATTACCCGCTGGTAGAACGTACGATGCGCAAGGGGCTCTTATCAATTTGGACGTCATACGCGACATGACGGCGGTGGCGACGGCGACGGCGACGGCAAAAACCCGTCGAGACTGTCCATATAATTCCTATCGCAATAAAATTAGGATCTCAGCAGGAGTCGGAACCAAGCGTTTTCTGTGGCAGTCAGTTATTAAGGAGAAAGCATAAAATGCTTCATCTAATGCGAACTCGGATCGTCGGCTTCCTGCGTGGGCGGCGTCCTGCATTCCGTGGCGTCAGAAACCAATGATGCAAAACATCTTCACGAGATGATGACACCATATGACGTGACGATGACCTCACAGAATGCCGAAATCTGTGCCGTCTCTATGACGTCATCCCATCGCGTCGTAGCTCAATTGAAGGTGCTCCGATCACGAATGCAGTGGAAAAGCAGGTGAGGTACCTCCGACTACAGGCACTGCAGCACTCCGTTGAGTACTAAAAACTTTCGAAAAGTGGCGGCGCAGCATTGCTTTCGCCTTCGAGCTGTCTTGAGTGAATAAATATGGGATCCTGAGAGTTTTTCAACCATAGCGCCACGCCAGATGTAGAAACTGTATTAGAAAAGGTACCAATGCAGGCGTGATGTCGGCGCAACGTAAATTGTGGTTGTAGTGCTGGCTATCTTATTGTATAACAAAGCAATAAACATTACATATATTCTCGTATGATACAGACGTCACGTCGGGTTTACGTCAATTGTGGCTCCAGTGCTGACTCTGTTTTTATATCAGTCTTTTATTAAACATTCATTTCAAGTCGAATGATGAAGCAAGCTATATTCAAGCGTTGTCGACACCGGAGGAATTCGCTAAAAATTTACGTCTGATAATGACACCAGCGCATCGTAGCATGCACTTAGTTTTGATAACACGGACCTGTGTGCCCTAACTTTAGGGCTGACACTAGGCGAGACCATAAGTTACCACGAAGCCTCAGTGTAGTCGGCGTGCCTGGTAAGGTGACCATGTGCACCAGTTCCTCCATTTACAAATGCACGTTCATCCATCTCTTAACGCTTGGCTGAAAGCCACAAAATGCAGCATAACCCTACCGGCTGACTGCTTTGCATGAAACAGATTCCTACATGACGTGAGATCTGTCGATCTTTCTTTTTAAACAGGGCTTGTCGTTTGCATGAATAATTTGGTGAGAAAACGCTGTTCAAAAGTCCCTTACTCGATATGGCCAGATTTTTAGAGGATAGCTTCCAAAGGACAAACGGTGAGATTTGTAAAGTTAGCAACAATTCAGAGTTAGTCTAACAAAGATGTACGAGCTCTTGGGAATAAAACACGTTACCTTTATCATATTGAACTTACGTGCACCAAAAGCGTCAGGTATACATTTTCCCACCGTGAAATAGACAGCGACCAGAAGCGTTGCACGTAACTTCTTCCCTCTCATGCCGGTGATGGAGAGATCTTTTCCTACATAATCTGGCGACAGAACTTCAGCAGCCGCTTTTAGACACAATAATGTGCTCTTAATAAAAAAGAAAGGAAAAGGCACGCGAAATGCATATGATGAAATGTTATTCACGAGTGTGCGCCGAAAAAATAATCTGCGAGGGGACACCGTCTGTGTACCTTACGGAGAAGAAATGTTTTCGCAAGAATGATTTATCAAGGCTAAACAGTAGGGAATGCCGAAACAATCGTTGCTTATTCAGTTGTCTCTGGCCCACTAAAGGACTCCGGACCATTTTGCGTGACACCGCAACCGAAGCATGTTTTACTGGCAGCAGCGTATAGTGATACTGGTTCCAGCGAGCTGTTGGAGCAGAAGAAACAATGTGTCCCGGTAGGTGTATTGGACACAGAGCGATGAGGTACTTCTTTGCAATACACAAAGATTTCTCTGTTCGCGAATTCATAATGAAGCTTTGCGCTCGAACACAATACAGGAGCCTCGAAGAAGCGCAAGCTCGCCATCGCGCCGTTCTCCCACTCGCTGGACTACGGTCGAAGGGGGGTTATCTCGCAGCACTGTTTATAGCAACACCCAAGCCTTTAAACTGCTCGCATCCACAATTGAGTCGTGTGCAAATACCACTATGTTAAGAACATCACGGTCAATGCTTTAGAGCAGCGATGTGTTCGGCTAGTAAGAGAACCTTGGAAAACGTCTTGGATTGCACCAACTACTTAGCAGCAGGTCATTTGCACCTGAGCATTGCCGTTGCAGACTGGCGTGAGATTTGTAGGGAGTCCATAAATAAAAATAGAGAAACAATAAACAACCAACGCGATCTCGTTTAAAATCACAAAGCTGTCTTGGGTTTCAGGAAGGTGGAGAGGCTCTGTACCCATTATCAAATGAAATCAAATTGTTTATATCATATTATGTATACCAATCAACCTGCGATAAGCCCGAAAGAGTCGGTCACCTAGCACGAATAGAGTAAGCCGTACATGTTGTACTCAGCACGCAATCGTGCACCATCTTCAAATGCGTCGTAGTGTTTTTTTAGGGGCGAAGCTCCTAAGGGTGTGGGTCTGGCCCTCCTCTGTAGTTGTCGTAGTAGTAGTAGTAGGTAGGTAGACAGCCACGTATAGTGGAATGTACCCACTCCACGTGATAAACATGATGATGACGCAGTATAGTGGAATGTACCCACTACACGTTATAACGATGAAGTATAAGCACGTTCCAGTATAGTGGAATGTACCCACTACACGTGATAACGATGATGATGACATCATTCACTTCGTGGATATGGCGTGAGTTTAGGGGTGAAGCTCCTTAGGGTGTGGGTCTGTCCCTCCTCTGTAGTAGTAGTAGTAGTAGTAGTAGTAGTAGTAGTAGTAGTAGTCGTAGTAGTAGTAGTAGTAGTAGTAGTAGGTAGGTAGGTAGGTAGGTAGGTAGCCACGTGTAGTGGAATGTACCCACTCCACGTGATAAAGATGACGATGACGCAGTATAGTGGAATGTACCCACTACACGTCATAAAGATGACGATGACGCAGTATAGTGGAATGTACCCACTACACGTGATAAAGATGACGATGACGTAGTATAGTGGAATGTACCCACTACACGTGATAACGATGAAGTATAAGCGCGTTCCAGACCACACATTCTCTTGCTGCCATGGATGAAAACGATCGAGCTTCGCCCCCTCATCATCATTCACTTCGTGGATATGGCGTGATTTTTTTTGCTTGGAAACCATTATTTGCTTGATGAACAATGTAGGAACCGGGAAAGAAAATGAAAGTGGTTCTCGCTTAGTTACCACAGATGTATAGATGTTGCGACCCTTGATTTTATAGCAGAGCTGTTATGATCGAAGTTTGCCGCGTGTCATCAATAGAACAACATTAGCATAACTAAGAACAGGCACGCGTGGTTTTCGTTCCCTTCTTATTGCCTTCTACGTCTCAGGTGGGTAGACTGCCGAGGTACGTAAAAGTGTATCTGGGAAAGCATTGGGTCTAACGAAATGGCTACAGTCTTTGGAATAATTGCTGCTAGACTAACTTGCCGAGGGACAAGGTCAGCCTCGTTGGTCGCACTGTTCTGAGCTCAAGTAATTTCTCCTGAGAATATGTTATTTCGGTGTGTCTCCATTACTGGGGTATCTTTCCGAATTTCCACTGACTGTTATAAAATTCGGTGAGGTAGTGTGAATAATTGTAATGGAAATGACAAACCATGGAGAACTTTCTGTTGTGTTTTCCTGATGAGGTATCATGCTTGGTACAGACTTGTTCCTCGGCGGGAAACACGCTGGTCACTCGTGTACATTAGGTACACGAGTGTCCTTGCAGTTCGCCCTACTGAAACACGGCTGTCATGGCCGACCGTCGAACCCAACAACGTGATATAGGCTGCGCAACACCACATCGAACACTATTTATTAGGCATCCATAGCTATTTAAACCAGAATGGTAGTGTTAAATGTCGGCGTTAACTTCCGGCGTACTCAGTCTGCTGTGCAACTCCGCTGCTGACATCTGTATATTTCGGGCGGCTACAGCGTATGACAAGATATTTTCTTAGTGCTTGCTGAACACGAGGACCCCACATTTTCAGGTAACCGTGAATCAAAAGGCGACTGATATCGTTAGCACTGTTCCGTCTCTCGCTGCTCGTTCGTGAACACTTGCTGGAGAATAGGTGGGAATAACCCATGATAATTTCAAATACGCACTTATTTAGTTGCGTTTCGTCATTCATCGAGATATTAAGGCGAAAACCTTTAATGTCTCATGCTAACGTCCGTCCGTTCATCCGTCCGTGCCCAGATAACTCTTCCCCCGTCATGAAAGAGACCACAAATGTGTCGCCGGTTTAATTTCGGAAACGTGAACGTCCTGGTAAATTTCGTTCCGTATTCTGACGTCGCTGCTCAGCCAAGCATAATACTGTTAACGGTAACGACGAACTTTTATTAATAATATGTGTATTGCTTATATTCGCCGACAAACAGTACTTGCTGTTTGAGCGGAAGACTGCTAGCGCGTCTGTATTTCACAGGAGAAGGGCAGGCGCGCCGGCAAGTGATTCTATGGCAAGCGCTTCGGAGAAGCGCCCCCAAGAATGTGGATTTTCCTGATACCAAACGCTATACCGAATGCTATACATGCACAAAAAAAAAGACACAGTATAATCAGTCGAGTGGCCACAGGATTTCGCCGAACACACTTCTGAATTTACAAAGTGTACTTCAAATTTTAGCCATCAATTCTTCGATAGCTGATAATCTGCGCGCATTACACTATGCCAGAAGGATCACAACTGTAGGCGGGCATTTCCAAGGCATGTGTTGGCATCCAAGTCATGTTTGTCACATAGAGAAAGTGTAACCGACCATCTTAGACGATAATGTTGCGGTGCTCTGGGCATTAGACGTTACGACCAGGGTTTTCGCTCCTCTTTTGAACGTCAATAAACAGTCTGTGCTTCACGATTTCTAATATATACACATTTATTTATTTTAAAAATGCATGAGAGCGATGCGATAACATTTAAGGCAGCCACAGCAGGATACTTACATACTAAAGAAAACAAACGACACTTTGAAAAGGCAAAGTGAACTCATATGATGTTTTTATACTTCAAGTGGTCTGCGCCTGAAGCGTGAAGAGATCAACATGAAGGGCATGAAGACGAATATGAAGGCGAGCAAGGCGTTCTGAACAGGAAGAATAAACAGCGGATAACATCAGTCTTTCTCTAGACCTATGCCTCAGTAAATTACCTCGAAAGAATGCTACATTTCGGCCTCAGTGAGTAGTATCTTTGTATATTTGACTATGCCATCCAGCTGCCAGTAGCCTTGCTGAACGCGCTATACGCGACGTGAAGTAGTAGATAAAGATGTACCCGAACTTTTGAAGGGATAACAAATGTTGCCTCGAAGCCCCTGTAAGATCTGTAAGACGTCACAGCTCTTTTTGCGCTAATGGTCTCGGATGCAGTCCTCTGTCTACGAATTCAGGGACCGTACCGTCACTTCCAGCAGGCCATGTATTGGGCCTTCTTGAGAATGTCCTGCTTTCTGAGGAAAACAACGCTACGAAACCAGGAGAGACATGCGAAAACATAATGGAGAAACTTCGAAAGAAGAAGGTATAGCGACATATTGAACATACAGTCGGGAGACTATGTTCTAGTGCGGATAGAAGTTGGGGGTTACAATGACAACATTTGTGGACCCTTCATTGTTATCGAGACGGCTTTCAAGGATGGCGCCTTGAAGACTATCCAGTAGCTGTGAGCACCTAGGAAGGCAGAATGCGCACTCATGTCACTATCAATAAATAGTACACCGTGAGATCCGAGCAATGATGTTCGGGAGAGGGGAGCTGTCTGTGCCGGAAGCGTCCGGAGAGTGAGAAGAGGGGGGAAGAAGAGGAAGAAGAAGAAGAAGCAAGCATTCTGAATACGTAGAATAAATGACGGACAACCAACTTTCTATACATCTATGTCTGAGTAAATTACCTTGAAGGGAGGCTTGAATATAGAATACACAGCAAAAACTGTCTTACTATGTAGTTGCTTCTCGCCGCTATTAGGCGCTGACATTTCGTAAAACTTCCGTTCACGTAACATCTTTTAAACTTCAGCAGGCTGCTGGGACAATTGCTCAAATAAAGTATGTCCAACATTCATGTAATATTTGTTGTAGACATACTAAAAAAATCTTCAATCGTACATGTGTTTTATTTACCAGCCTAGGATACAGTCATACGTCATTTCGTGTATATACATAAAGCACAACATAACATATTTTGTCTCAGTGGTACGCAAAAACTACCCGTGTTGCCGATCTTGTTTTTGTTGTTGTAGTTGCGGAAGCTGCGCTGGTTGGACGCCTTGCAGAATGCCTTGACACTTCGGTGTATAGATGACTCGCCCATGTGGTTCTCTTTTGCAGAATTTTCTCACACAGTCAAACGACGGGCCAAGCTTCATGTACGCGTTCCAAACGCGCAAGTCGTGTGTTACAACCCCACCTATAAAGGAAAAAATCATGGATGAATCACATAAGCATAGTCTTTGTGACAGACAATTGAATTTAACAAATTAGAACGCATTGCAATGTAGAAACCACGATGCGATGGATTAGGTATTCCCAATGCCCATGAACTATACGTGGTGGGCTGCGTGATTCATAATGGCTGCCGGAAGAGGGTGAAGTCGTCTGGTAACACAAGGAAGAATAACATGTGTGGATGCTAACTCTTTCCCGCTATCATCAGAGCACACGAAATGAACTCCACTGAAATGTATATCAGACCAAAATACTTGCCAAAATCATGGAGGTGCCAAATGCTCGCCACCTCATTTTTTTACCGCGGTGGAAAAGGTTAGGATACGGCTGCGTGATCGTGGCTTTGCGTGCAGCATTGCGAAATCCTGTGCATGCTAAGAAAACTGCGTGAACTAGAACTGACGCATCAAATGAACGGCACTTCGAGGTATACGTACTGAGCACGCCTAACGGACATGCCGCAGTAAGACCACTGGGGAGTAACGCCATATTTTATGCAGAGGAGACCGCATGTTTAACGTGACGATGGCTTCTAAACATGCTGCGCCTTCATGAATACGAGCGCAGTCGGGAACGCGGAGTTACTTCCCCGACGGAACGGAAGCATTCAAAATCGCACTCAGTAGTACTTCGGTCACACTTATGCAATGTGTGTAGCCGTGCACAGTGGACTTCCATCGGATATCGCAGGCTCGATTAGCACCTAGAAACTCCAATAAAAAATGCATGAGCATGCTTTTCGCAACGTTCGATCTCGCGATCATCGCCTTAGCAATCGAGTACCATGGCAACTACGCCACCGTGGCGAGTGAAAGGTGATAATCCTGTTCCTTGGGAAAAAGGCGCGAATGGGCGGCAAGCTTACGCTGGCGTCACCCAGACAGGCCATCTTGGCCGCTTCAGCTATCTCTCTCGTCAGCTGATTACCGCTTTCATTAACGATTACACACTCACTGCACACGGGGACACATCCACAGCATTTGCCATGCACACTCAAATGCCCAGGTATTGCCAGTCTGCACATTGCCAAAGGTACTCACAGAAGCGCACATTGACGGACCTTGACGTCTGCCCATCTAACTTCTTTCCGCAGGTTACCGGGATAACGTGTAAAACACTGTGAACACGACGTACAAACATCTTCTTGGCTTTGATCTTCCAACAGCCTATTTCTTTGTAGGCGGCAGAAGTTAGCTTGGACGGGCTATGGAATTTCATAGGCACAGAAAAAAAGAACACTTTGGCGCCACTTTTCGCCCTTATTTGCCAAATATGGTGTGAAACATTAGGAGTGCAAGGGACGACTGCCAAAACCCTCTCAGCCTCTTACCCACGTCATTACTGTCGTCGCGAATATAGTTAGCTGTGTAACTTCTCCGCTCCTAGAGTACGTTTTAAGCGTATCTGTCAGAGATATAGATAAAGACACATTGCTAAGTTTGATCATGTTGGCTCACAAAGGCCATAAGTTAAAAGCTCAAGTTTCAATCGCATACGTACTTTAACGCTTACAACACATTCTATGAAGAGAACATTGAGGGATGTCCGTCTTATATTCGCACCTGTCATAAATTGACCAATGTGCATGCTAATTATCTGGGCCCTGAAGTGCGAAAACTAGGTTTATGCGGGATTATAATAGGCCCCTACAGGCACAGCATAGCTCGCGGATAACGAGGAGGTGCGCACTAACCTGTAAAAGGCGTTGTGATTTTAATCACGGCACATTTGAAGTGGTGATCGTAAAATGTAAGTTCCTCCTTATATTTATAACCTGAAATGTAACGCAGTAGTGATGAACAGGTTGTCACTTAGCGTAGAAACACTTTATATACATGATAAATCATTTTTCATAAGAATGTGCATCGGCGAAACATCGTGCCAATATGCTCCTACTGTGCAGTGGCCATAGCGATTGTTTATCGCGAATTTGCGCATCGAACTGATAACCATATTGATCAAAAGCCCTTTGGATTCGTACCAGGCAAATTTTGTCAAAACTTCATCAGTGATGCGGAAAGCAAAATATCTCAATAGTGGACATAATATTCAGACTCCAGCAACGAGAAATTGTAATTCATATTCGGAGTTCATTGCTTTTGGGATTAGCAGTGATATGTCACCACCTCTTTTACCTGTGTGCTTTACGTAATATGATTTATATGTTGGAGATGCACGCACAACACAATAACACTACGCCAACTGATACTTGCTATTCACTGAAAAAAAAATCAAAACGGAGCAATGAGTACGACTGCAAGAAATAGGGATGTTACAGTAAGTAAGGCGAACAGCTAATTCCTGTAGCATCCCATCTCGTCTATCTTTACAAAACGCTGGCCTAAGGGAATACGCTCGCTCCAGGGGGCGAAGTGGTTTTGGAGACGTCTCTCGTCTCAACCCGAAGTACGCGGTGACCCCACAGCCCGTACAAGCGTAGGAGCTGTCTACTGATGTGTACTGATGTCTATTGTAGAAGCCGTCTGCTGAACGACAGAAACAAAAAAGAAAGGGAGAGAAAGAGAAATGCAAGAAAAAGAGAGAGATACAAAGAAAGATAAAAAGACAGGGAAAGCCTAGCATAGCAACAGTAGTATAATAAGCAATAGGTAGGTACGAAGATGCGAGGGTGAGGGGAAGGAAAAGGAGAAGGGAGAGGATAACGCATAGCATGTACATTCATACTACAGTACAGAAGGGGTCTATAAAGAGAAGCGAGGATAAGAGGGAGGGAAAGAAAGAAGGGAGAGTCATCAGCTCCGTTGTCTCCACTCTTCACCCCACTAGTGCATAGCTGCCGCAATTTTTTACCTGAGATTGATCGTTTCTCATATTAACAAATACAATCACTGCATAACGTATATTTCTATTGATTTCTTGGTTTGGTACATCGTATAAATTAGCACGATGTCGGTAATAAATACTACTGATGCATTAGCACAAATGATGACTCCACTAAACAGTTATCAGGAGGCACCTAATTTTTTTATTGCAAGTTCAAGGACATGCCTGATATGGCTAGAATACAGATTGAACATTGAAACTTTTTATGGGACACTTTACACGTTGCAGGTAACCTCTATATTTCTGACCGCAGGAATAGAAACGAAATATAACATCAATGAAAAAAAAACTGATGACTAAATTACCACTTTTTTGAGTCACGCGATCCATGATAAATTACATGCAAATGAAACATTCTTAAAACAGTGCTTCCGACTCAAATAAAATTTAATTGTTGCACACGCTTTTTATCCATTGATGTGCTCATAGCACCACCACTCTAGTGCTTGAACGTTGCAGAAAAGAAAAAAAAGACCTATTGCCCTAGAAGTTTTTTTTGCTCTAATGTTATCGGTTTCCAGCACTTCGCGTTAACGCTCAAGTATAGGAGAACAAGAATTTCGTGAAGGTATTGCCACGCAATGAAAGGTGGCACCGACAACGACGTTCAATAAGCCGAAGTCGCATGAGGATATCACGCACATTTGAATCAATAAAACATGAATTTGCGTCGGTTGCAGCTCTTTTCGCATTTAGTCATCAGGACATTCTTTCGCAATAGATGACGTTTCATTGTAAGAGTGCCGTGATTACCATGCCAACTTACGCTGTCATCATGGAATTTGTAAATCCTTGGAAATCCTTGGAAATTGTTCAAGGCTAGGAAGCGAGGAATTGTACGGTAAATTTTTTGTAGGGTGAACCAAATTCTGAACATAACACCGCGGGCAAACGTATTGGATCTACGAGCAATATTGCCTTCCTGCTACAGAATTTTTATGGGCCAAGTGTAGTCACACAGTACATGCTATTAAACAGAAAAACGCAAACACTTTTCATTACCTGGCGCTTGGACAATCATTAGGTTCTTTCTGTCAAAATACAATGTCCCCACCAACGGGATGATTGTCCTGCAAAATAGACGACATTAGTGGTTGGTCAAGGTGGAAGTGATGCAACATACTTCCTACGGAGAATGTTGTAGAAGTAGCGCTTGAACGTAACGGTAGTATCATTTATATGTGTCACTTTGTCCACTTGACAGGTTCTGGCGCCTCCTCTGGTCGTATTGTACGTCCATATGAACGATTTCGTCAACAAGAACTGAAAACACAAAAAAAGAGGCATTCACACATCCACTATGTTTAGTTATGTAGTAGGTTCTCAGGCTGCACTTCCAGAACCTGCGTACATGGAGGATGGGCAAATTGAAGACGAACTATGGAAGCATTGTATTTGCGTGCGCCAAGCTATCATGCGGCCCAGTTGTACAAAAAACCACACAGTATCCCGAATACAATGCGTGGGATATGCCTGTATTTTTCTATTAAAAAGGTATTATTTTGGGCACAGGGCATATTGGTGGTGCTCGATTACTGATAGAGAAAAGAATTTAGATATAGTACCTTTTCAATGTCGTAGGTCTTTTTTATCACCGGGAACATGCATTCCAGCAGAGTGCAATAAACGAGAAGCAGAAGGATAGGAAGGAGCTTCTTTTTCATGTCCTTCCTGGAAGAGCGCACAGTCAGCACAATAAATCTCTACAGTATTTGAAGCGCGCACACATTGAATTTGCACAGGGCAGATGATAGGCACTACAACAATGGGTCGCTTATTCTGCGCACACAATTCCTTGCAAAACAAACTGCACACATTCGAGGTCTTAAATGAAGAACCAAAACAGGAAAAGACGGTCAAATACTATTATTATTTCTCTATAAACAGACGCCTATTATTCTATAGCATGTATTCATTGTTCTCATGGACCAGTACAATGTGGAAATTTTTTTTCTCCACGAACGTTCTAACCATATCGAATAGCAAGTGAATAGAGCACACGTTATTTCGAATATTCATACAAACTGCCGTCGGCTGCTTCACACGTCCAATAATTTTACCGCTATGCATTCTGCGGGGTTGTCGTCTTGCAGGAGCTACGGCGACCGAAATTGGGTGAATTACTCATGAAACACGCATGTTAGAAAAAAGCACGCATATCCCCAGCACTTTTTCTCGTCGTTCTCTTGCCCGCTGTGTACTTTTTGCGCTTCAGTTTTAACATTACGCATATCCCGAACGTTTCATCAATACTAATGTGGTACGCAAACGGCTTCAACATCCATATAGCGTACTGAGTGTTCTCTGGCGTGCTTTCCGCAGGTATGAATAAGTTCCTGATACAAAAAGAGGTGTTTCGTGCTTTTGTTCTGTGTTTAGCCATAAAGGCAGTCCTACAACAGTCAACAAATGCGTAAACTACGACACTACTCACCTGCCTCTTGAATAAGCCTGACTAGACGATAGCGGTAGTGACAAAGTTTTTTTTTTCTTTTTTAAGTGATATTCTACTCGACCTCTCACTTTCGGTGGTACAAGCCTAGTTGAAAATTACCACAAAATTGGACGGCGAAACGTTCTCATGCCTTTTCGTACATTGCAGCAGAGTTTGGTCGCCGCAGCTACTCTAAGGACATGGTATGCTGCTGTTACTTTGTCGTCTATAGCGAGTCTCTGAAGAAGGTGTGTTGCGTCAAGAGGTTATTTTAGGAGCGAAGCTCCTTAGGCTGGCACCCCGCCGTCGCCATCGCCGTTGAAGCTCTCTGGCACGGTGCCAGCTGTGGCGTCTCCCCCTCACGCGGGAGGATAAATGAGCTCTATGAGCGCTGCAACGCGGATGGCGTCTACACGATGCGCAAAGCGCGAGAATACGAACGCATGCGAAACAGAGGCAGATTAGTCTCCCTCTCCCTCTTTCTTCGACTCTGCCCTCTCCCCTCAAACCGGCGAACGCGCGAAACCATCGCTTCATCCTGTCGTCCGCCCAGTGGTTGGTCCGTTGCCTGGGACAATGAAACGCCGCGCGCGCCGAAGGTCGCGTGCGTCCCATTTCCAAGGAGCTTCGCTCATCGGTTGTACTCGTGCACGGAACAACTGCTAGTTTGTAGTGCTACAACAAATTTGTTGTGTTATTTGATGAACATACCTGTTGTAACAGTTTGTGATGAGCATTGCAAAGAAACTGTTGGACTTCGAATGGTGTGTTCCGCGTTGTAGAACAAAATTAGAAACCGAAACCACGTGAAGCGCATCGGATGTATAAGAAGAAAAGGTGAAAGAGGAAATGCTTTGAACGGGGCAAGTGAAGAGAAGGTGGAATGCGAAGACGGTATGGCTGGTTTTGGAAAGCTGGAGAGAAGACGTGTGGCGACTGGATCTTCAAGGGGTCTCAACGTGGTAGGGCTATTAACCCAAGCCAGCAGAATCCGGTGGCGACTACTTCGACCATCAAGAGAGACCCCTGTTGTACCAGCCACAAATGGAGCCGCGGTCTCCCCGGTGCACTTGCTCGAATCTCCAGAATGGATTTGTTTGCATTCTGCTGTACTACCGACGCCAAGTTCGCCGACTGATCACCGCAGCATCAACGCGCCCTGCCAAAGCCTACTGAACTGTTACACGATATTTATTTATTTCAGCATGTCTTCATTTAGGTTCTTTTGGAATAACAAACAAATACACTGTCACCACGCGGTTTCATTTAGTATGCCACTGAAGCTGTGTCTCAGTGGAGTTTTTAACCTTATGACTCTACTACACGACACAGTTCCGTTCGTCTTGTGACAACACCTTTTTATGCGGTACGTAAACAATTGTCTTGCCTGGCCTACTACCTCTCTTTCTTTCATGCTATCGCATTGCGCAATCCTGCCTCGCATTTCCTTTCTCTATTCCGGGAATCGGAACTAAGTCCACGTTTTAGTGCCACATCGCTTCAATTACTTGAAGGAACAACGGCGGTCATACGTTCATATCCAGGCAACAATGAAAAGTGTCATCGTGAAATTGCAAGTCACCTCGAGGAAAGATCAGATTGCCATACCAAAAACGGCTAATCACCGACAAGCCCATGATCGACAAAGCCTATGGTAGGAATCGCTGCGCATACAGTCGGACGAACACATGCGCAATGATTAACACCTTAGACATTTACCGACTCTCCCGGCAAGAAGTTTTTCTAGAAGACCGAGAGCGCTTCAGTTATTGGGAAACGGCACGCACAAAAAATTGGTAGATCCCAAGCACCATGGGAATCGATTTTATGCGAAGCATGCGGAGGCAAGGTGACCGGGTTGTAATATTCTTATTGAGCGAAACGTTACGAAAGGACGTTGTAGATATGTACAAATGTTGTACGCACCGACATATGTTGAACAGTCGCATATGTTTCATATAACCAGTTGGTTTACAGTTGCGTAACGATGCCAACAGAAACATGGGTATTACCTACACCAGAAGCGGTAATCTGATATGTAGCACTTGCGCTTGAAGGATGGTAGCCCTGGATAGTGCTTCGTGGACCAACTACAGTGGATGGCGCTTAAGTACACAATCGACGTTAACCCGACATCACGCCTAACTCATAGGAGTACTATCGGCCAAAGAGGTTTGCGGACCACGCGAGCGCGTGCCAAACTGCCTCTCCACGCCACCTAGCGGTGCGCCATCTACCGTCGATCACAGTGCTAGGCCGGAAACGGGTCTTCTTGTTATTCACTGGCCTTACAATTTTCTACTGCCGCGTAGCGCATAGTCAGTTCGCAGTTTTCGCGCGAAGCGCTTATCTGCCGTATGACAGTCACACTTCTATTTTGATAGCAGGATCAAAGCTACCACGGCGGGCCTTGAACGGCGTTCCGTTGGCTAGGTATCATTTTGTGATAAAGATAGAGGCTGATAACAGTTATGCTCATAGAATGCCCTCGAGACAGAAGCACGAAGACGCAGTTGCCAAAAAGCGCGCCGCGTTAGAAAGTGAAAGGCGAAAATGATTTGTACCCAGTCAGAAAACAGACAGGCCATAGATTAAGGGAGGGATGCGTCTTTGGCGCTGCAGTACTGTTGATCGCCGCTGACGGAGCGGAAGTGTCGCGAAGAGGCTTTTGGCCACGCGCTCGCGTGGTCCGTAAACTTCTTTGGCCGATAGTGCATATGTAATGTTTATAAAATTAGATAGCCAGCAGTGGAACCACAAATGACGTTTCACCAACATTACGCCTGCATAGGGCCTTTTTCCAAAGCAGTTCCGAGACCTGGCGTGGCTCTGTGGTAGAATACTTGATTGCCACGCAGATTGCTTGGGTTCGATTCCAGCTGGGCCCTGATATTTATTATTTGCCTTCGTCGGGTCAACGCTACCGACGTCTCTTAACGCTCTCGCAGATCTCTTAACGCTTTCGCTTTTAAATTACTAATGTCTGTCCTCGCCGTTCCTGCGTAGAGATAAATTGTCAAACACCTGTGGCGCATACCCGCATACCGCGGCCCGTGGTACACAGGTATGTGCCACACGTGTCTGCAGGAAATGGTTTGACGACGTATACGACAGGATTTTCACGTCATTCATGTCATGACCAGCCAGACATATTCGTCAATACCTCTTACCTTCCCATACAAATTTTGCTATACCCCAAGTTAAGGAGGCGATCACAACAGCACTCAGACGTAGGAGGCTAGATAGATAGATAGATAGATACGTAGATAGAAACGCAAAAGTGCTTACAATACGCAAAGAAATGCTTCGCATTTAATACGCATGCAACCGGCGCATCTTTGAGGGGCGTATTTTTTTAAGCTCACAGACACCGGCTTTTCTCGCGTGCGACGGCCCCACCAAAATGAATGAGTTATAAAGAGCTTCAATTGTTTCAATGTCTTCGAGGAAATGCTGGTGTCGCCGCGGGTTCTGTTCATGGCGTTATGGGGCAATTGATGGCGTTGCAAGGGGAATCCCGTTGTCAAGAGAGAAAGTCAATAAACACTGCAACGCGGCAGTTAACGGTACCTTTATTAGGTCTCGCATACACGGCTTAGCGGCCACACCCGATCGCACAGGTCACAATCCAGCCGAATCCCACAACCCATGACGATGAACACAAAGAATGATGAACATGTACGGTGAACGGCGATGTGCCTAATCAACGCCCACAGTAAACACCGCCCCCCCCCCCCCCCCCCCCACCTGAGTGGTAATGCTAGCCGCAGCTTACAGCAAGGAACGTCTTGTGAAAGACTTCATTTTAGATACGTGAACAATCTCAGCTGTGCGTTAGCGGTGGTCCGTTGGAACAAGAACAGGTGCCACGCGGTGCCTGCTCCAAGACTGTATAGAGGGCAATGAAGAAGAATTGAAGTTGTCGCACAAGCCAGGAGTGCCAACGGATGAGCACAGGAGGTCTTCATCGGCCAGGGCTGGAGAACACAACGTGATGAGATGCATCATAGTCAAGCTTCCGGTCCTACTGCTTTGCTTGGGTGTTGATGCGGGCGAGCTGGCAATAGTGAAGCAGACACCTATTCTTCACTGAGGTCGACACGGGGGTAGACTTTCGATGGAAGTGAAATGCAAGTGGTCCGAGTGCTGTGTAATGTGAGAGCACGCTAAAGAACCCCAGGTGATTGAAATAATCCAGTGACCTCCACTATGGTGTCTCTCATAGCCTCAGTTGCTTTGGGATATTAAAGTCCATCCCCCCAGCCAAATTTTCGAGTTTATCCACTCACAGTTGCAGTTCGGAAAAACTTCGAAATTCGGAAAAATATATCGATATGGTTTGATTGGTCTTATGAAGAATAGGTAGAGCAAAAACTTTGGCAATATA
This sequence comes from Rhipicephalus appendiculatus, assembly GCA_030522465.1. Lineage (NCBI taxonomy): Eukaryota > Metazoa > Arthropoda > Arachnida > Ixodida > Ixodidae > Rhipicephalus > Rhipicephalus appendiculatus. The sequence continues at coordinate 29,997 of JALIZH010011378.1, forward strand.
AGTTTTTAATCGTCTTGTGTATTCTTATCGTATCGCGTATTATTTGCACTAAAATCTGCACCGACACCGGCTATGTGTAGAAATAGACCCAGCTGTATTTGTAAATAAAAAAAAAGTGTACCTGTCAGCGGCGCCGACGCGTCGATGATGAGCGCTTCTCTGGACGTCGCAACAATAATATAATGCAGCGGTGATGACATTTATGTTTCTTATCTAACGGAGATGTATCTTATTCTAAGCGTGGTCATGCGTAGGACCCATACGATGTGTAGCTCATGAGAACGAGTATCTAGACTGGTGCCTGGGAATGGCGGAGTAAATTCAGGTTTTGCGAAAGTGACGGATGAAATATACCCAAGGCTCGTGTTGAACTCATCAATGCTGCATTCATGAAGGCCCACGAAAAGATGTTGGCGGCTGTAGAGAACGAGTAGGGGTTGGGGGGAGGTGGGGAGGCTGGGTTTAAGTATACCCAGCACTCTTAGAAAAAAGTTAGTAAATGGTTAGTAAAAGCATGCATTCACTAGTTTCGAGCGTATTTTACTACCTTCGCGAAATCTTTTTACTAGCCAGCAGTTAGTAAAGGTCGTAAAGTGCTCCCTTCACTAACCAGAAAGTTCACTGGGTGTTTTTAACTAGTTGACTACTAAGTGAGGTGTGGGGTGTGGGGAGTGAAAGAAAAGGAATGCGAGAGAGGATGGGAGAGGGGGTATTCGGGTCTGCTCAACACCACCTAGACTTTCAAGGCCGAAGGGCTCTCCGCATTCCGAGTACTGACGTCACCAACCGGCGGCGGCGGGGAAAAGAAGGTGGTGTTGGGAAAACCGGCTTTCCCGGCCACCCGCTTTGAGGGTTAAGCGCGGATGGATACAAATTGAGACACGTGCGCTAGTAGTCATTTAGAAACTGCCTGCATTTGTCTGAATAATGAAACACAAAAGCCCAAACAAAGCTGCATTAATCATACGAAAGTTAAATTTCAGTGAATTATCAGCTTCCAACGGGGAAATGGTTCAGTCAGAAGAGCTCTATTTTCATTGACGGAGGACAGATCGTGCGGTGAAACAGCGTGCACCTCAGTTTGCTTCTCGGTGTCACACGATGGTACGTCGGTCCCCTCAGTGCAATGTCCCGTTTTTGCGACGTCGTGAGTGCTATATTGTGTGTCGTGCATTGACTTCATCATGTCGAACAAGTGTTGCGTCCCTCAGTGCCGTGGAAATTACGACTCTACGTGCAAGGTGCGCGCTTTTAGACTTCCGCAAGAGGACGAACTGCGCAGAAAATGGCTGCGCGCAATTCCACGAGACAACTTCATTCCTTCGCCGTACTCCAGGGTGAGTCGTCTGCAGAATTTTATTATATTTCACATCGCAATTACACGTACGCAGTGCTCCACTACAGCATAATTATGGTGTAGTGGATCAACTATCAAATCAAGAAGTGTTTTTAAAGCTCTCAAACCAGCGCCAGGTGGTTTGAGGGCTTTGAGAACACGGACGCATTCAGAGTTCGTCGCTGCGGAAGGTAAACAAACAGCCGTCTATCCATGGTTCTTTTTATTTTCTTTCCACAGTGGCACGCCACCTTTCGCTTGCGCATCCAAGCGCGCGGTGGTACAACTGGTTTTGGTTTCGTCCTTCGGGCGGTTATTGCTTCTCGCGCCCTCAAAGCTAATGGCTATCTGGTGTCCAATTTCTCTAAGGGTGACAGCTTGTTGCCCTCTTGCACTTTTTTAGGATTTCGCTTCCTGTTATTTGCGAATAAGGCATGTGTATGTAACAACTCAAATGATTTTTATGTCACTTTATGGTCATCCAAAAATTTATTTTTTTCCTAAATAGATTCATCTGAAGAATTTAATTCAGCACTAAAAAATACACATTTTTGGGACGCATGTCGCGAAAAAAATACTGTCAAAGAGTTAATCATCCTTACCGGCAACAGCATCAACAAAGCTTGCGGCTAGCTCGTGTGCATGTTGTGTTACAGACGCGTATTGGGTATTTCACCAGTTCGTAAGAGGAATAATTATGGCATAGTGAGCAGCTGTAGGCATTCTAGGATAGTTCGAAACGGCCAATTTTATGAGCATAGAACAAGAAGCGAAGCAAGGCTAGCAGCTGAGAAGGCGACGTGAACAAGGCCTTTTATGCTATTGCCACTTGCAAAGCTCAAGCATCTTCCAAGTTCCTTGCTTTTCATGAGCCTTCTGTTATTTGTCTGGTTGTTCTGCCATGGCTTGTTCTCAGAGCATCAGGTTCAATTGTGCATTTCTTTCTTTGCAGACCGCTTTGCCATCGGTGTGGTGGACCTTCTAGCATTTCTCGTGAAAGAAAAGCCACACTTTTTGGAAGGGCCAGTAAGAAATAACTAATTGCTTAATATTTTGCTTTTGTGTGCTAACGCTTTGTGATCTTATTACAGGGCATCTACCCATCCCTTATCACAAAGGACATCGATGGCGCAACGGTTCTTTGTGCGGTGTTCGAGGGACTTGAGCTTGAAGTGGTAGACTCCATCGCTGGTTTCGTGTTACTTTTAGAGATGTATTGGGTGTTCAATATCAAGTACGATCAACAAAATAAGAACACGTTCGATCTGGTGGAGCATTTTTGTGAACTACCGGCATCGAAAGCTCCATCTTTGGTGATCATGCGGGCGATTTCTGCAATAAGAAAGAGTGTGGTATCACCAGAAAAAAAGTGAATAAAATTTTTTGTATTCTCTGGATTGTCTCTTCTGTTCATGTACTGCATTGCATAAAAGCACTTCGTGAGTTTGCACTGCAGCATCACATTTTATCTTTGTGCCTCTGTCGGAATGTGAATAGTTGAATAGTTTTGTGGTGATGTTTACGAGCATGCTTGTCGCTACCTGATCAGTACTTTGGTTAGTGACGTTTACTAGCTAGTGAGTACTTCTAACTACCCAAAAGTGCAGTGATTTTAACTGGTTAGGCAGTGAATTCTCCAAGGAAGTAGTGCCTTCAGCTAGCTTGGAAGTACTTTTGACTGCCAAAAGAGGTAGTGCTTTTAACTACAGAGGTAGCTTTTTTCACTACCCAAGGAGGCAGTACCTGTAACTAGCTATTTCATACATAATACTACCCGACATGTAGTGCATTAAACTACTGAGGTAGCAATTTAAACTAGCCGTCGAGGTAGTATATTTAACGAGCGAGGTCGTTCTTTCCACTACCCGACCAAGTAGTGCCTTTAACTAACTAGGTAGTACTTTTTACTACCCAAGGAGGTAGTACATTTAAGTAGCGAGGTCGTACTTTCCACTACCCTATGAAGTAGTGCCTTTAACTAACTAGGTAGTACTTATAACTACCCAAGGAGGTAGTACATTTAACTAGCGAGGTCGTACTTCCCACTACCCGACGAAGTAAAGCCTTTGACTAAATAGGTAGTACTTTTAACTAGCACGGTCGTACTTTCCACTACCCGACGACGTAGTGCCTTTAACCAACTAGGTAGTACTTTTAACTACCCAACGACGTAGTGCTTTTACCCAGCCTGTTAGTATTTGGGCTAGTGTTTGTTACGAGCCCAATGAGGTAGTGCTTTTCACTAGGGTTACTTTTACTAGCTGCATTTACTAGCTGGTTAGTGGATTCTGTGACAAGTAAAGGGGTAGTACTTAGTTAGTGAATATGCCAACCTTTTTTTCTAAGAGTGAGTGATTCGCTCTCGATGGCATCAAGGCGCCATGGCGCCTGTATAGATTGATTTACATCGGCGTCTAGATGGCCAGCACCACAAATCTCGAGTCCACACATTTGGTTCGAGCAACAGGAGGCGCAGATGAGCTGCGGCGCCTAATAGCAACTTTTCTCTATTACTAGAGTAACTGAACGAACTAGATCTATGAGATACATGAAATAAGGGCAGCTGCCAAGTTTGTCTTGTCTTTTATGTAACATTACTTTATGTGCTACGTCACCCCCCTCACCCCAATATACTGCACTTCGTACCCATTTCTTTCTTATTGTAAATCAATACACTACAGCCGCAGGGAAATGGTTCACTAAGATCAGAGGCCTTCCGGGAAGGGCACTTTTCTGGCGCCCATTTTGCTCATAGTGTTGGCTATAGTGTTGTTCATAGTCTGGTTGTTCTGCCATGGCTTGTTCTCAGATCATCAGGTTTCACTTCCGCCATTGCTTACAGCAATGGCGGAAACAGTGCACGAAACTACAATTATGACTGCGACTAAGCAACCTGCAGCCGAAGAAGTACGCCCGCAACGACTGTTTCTGACAGCGCACAGCACCATGCATTAGTCTTTTTAGAAACTGACGTCAGTTTCAACGAAGTTGTTAGTTTGAAACCTCCCCTATGGCGTCGCCGATACTTATATTGTGGTTCTGGGCTGTAAAACCCAAGAACCATCATTGAAAATCTCGATTGTCTCATAGCATTATGATAAGATTGCCCGCACTACATAAGTAACCCAGTTTACGCGGGAGCATACGCAAGCCACAATAACGCCTAAACTTTCGAAAACGCAAGAATAAAAGACGGTGAGTTCCATCAACGATCATATTACCGACGGCCGACGTCTGTGCTTGCCACTTCCGCTGCGCGTACAGTGTTACTTCTTTTACTGGGCACAAGTTCGCCCGACAAAACGTTTCATCTTTAAAGGGCCGCTCACCATCCTGCGTTCAACGACGATGGAGTTGTTTTCCTCTTTGCCTTCGCTACCCTTCCTGCAGGCGATATATCCTCCTCGCCACTTATTTCATAAAAGCACGTGAACAATGTCAGCACTAAGCGCTCGAGCGTATCAGGATTTCGCGTTGCTCGGCTATACGCTGTTATCGCCGCTTGCGCAGTCGGCAACACACAAAATGAAGTGAAGTGAGTTGATCGCTCTCGATAGTAGTGCGAGACAAGGAAAAACGGATGGGCGGCTGCATGGCAAAGCAGTGCATGGGGACAATTAAAATCTGGTATTTTGCGTACATGGACCAATCGAGAGCATGTATGCTATGTACGTCATGGCAATTACTGTCTGCGCCACGAAAGTGTGAAAGAAACACGAGAAACGCCAGGAGAGAATAATGCGGTAGTTTTTTTAATTTGGAGAAGCAAGTGAGGGGCCCTTTAACTTAGAATAGTGCTGTGCTAGTCCAGCAGTGTGTCGTGTCGACTGCCCTTCTGTCCTCCTCCAAATAGTTGGCTGGAACCTTCCTGGCTAGGCCCTTTAACGGCTGCGATTTGTTCTCTTCACCTTCACAACCACGTGAAAATATTGCCAAGGGCGTTTAGAAACTCTAGTATGGTGTGTGTGGGTTTCAGCCACAAAAACTGTTGGCAACGCTCTGCGCAGACCACGCCACAATGCTTGAGAAGCATGGCGATAATATGTGGTCCTTCTCTTAAAATTACGCGCAGGGTGGGAATGGTCGTTTATTCGCGAGTTTACGCGAACACTAGGGATAACGCTGGATGGTTTGATGACTGCTTTATAAAAGGCAACGCACTCCGCCGATTATCAGATTACTTGACGGTCAACCACTGTTCAGGCCGCTATCATTTTACAGTGGGATTTGCTTGCATGTTGTATTTTTATTTTGTGAGAAAAAAGTTCGCCCAAGTAAAAAGTTTAGTACTGCTGTCTTCGTCCACATCAAGACTATATGACAACATGATGTTTCATTTTGCATGCTGCCTGAATGTTGCTCCATTCGCGATCCACGCCGCGGTCTCGCTTGTAAGCTGGAGCAAACGTTGAAGCCATGGTGTATAGTACATAGTATTCTTTCAGGGATGTGTGAAATCGCTCGGTAGTATCCCCCATATGCGTATCGTGCACAATGAAGAAAGTCTATTCCACTCTCCTTCCAGACGGCCTAATAAGAACGCTGTGCTGCAAAATTAAACGAATCTTTTATGTACGAAATACTTGCAATATATCTTCCGAATTTCAGACGCTCGTGTTTCTGTATGGAAGATGCGGCTTCTGCCCTGGGATGGTTTTTTGTTGTGCCAGATGTGCTTTAAAAATGATTTTCTGGCATGCTGGATGATAAATAAGACGCCCTTGCTTCGCTTCGAGGTTGAAATAGTGTTGACATGTGATCGAAGGGCGTCCATATTTTACAATTAAAGCGTTCCACATTCGCAGTTCATACCATGGCTTCACTAGAAAAGAAGAAAATAATCAAGTATGAACGCTGGAAAAAGCGGATCCACATATATATTAACAAAACCAAATGCATGCAAACAAAATCCTATGTAGTGTCATGTTACTAATTGTGAAATAACTTGGTGAACAATTTTATTTTCTTCGTGAGCCCCTAACGAAAGCACTCTGAATAACAACATGGTGTTTCCGCACACCAGCGTGCACGCTGGTGTGCTGAAACGTGATGTGGTGGTTTCAGCGCAGCCAAACTGCATGAAATGGAGCCAACGTAGTGGTGATGCCAGCCGATATGTCCACTATTCTGTCATTTTGGCACGTTCTTGGTACATCCGTATATTGCATGTGCCAGGTTGAGGTATCTGTATGGGGATTGTTCTTTAGCCCGCTGTTAAAGTCAAGTTGAGATAGTGCAATATGTAGGTTGCAAAATAATATTGGGATTTCCGCAGGGTTTATTGTTCTTCCCTATTGTGCACAAATTAACGGGCCTTTGGAACACCTTGCTATGGAATTCCCGTGTGACATCGCTCAAGGAGCTTATTGTATGGATTGACGTAAAAACTGCCCAGATCTGTCAAGTATACGTGGAGGTACAGAAAGCTGTCCCACACACTGGTGCATCCCGGCAAGAAGGATGAAACGTAAACCTGAGGGGTGACCGCGTGACAGCAAGCTGCATGAGTGCGCTCAGTGTCCTGATCATTTTACCTTCTTAATAAAGTGATGCCTCTGCTCCTCAGAGTAGAAGCCATGAAAGCGCCTGGTTCCATGCACCTTACCTCCTCGCTTACCCTAAGTAGAGTAACCTGGAATTCTGACACAGTGTCCAAAACGCCGGCCCAGCGGGGGCATTTTGCGGCGAACCTCCAGTCCGCATTGTGGTGGTCCGGGGCTGGGACTTCCACCGCTCGGGAAGCGCGAGGACAGCGAGGGGCGTCTGACACGCGCTGTAGTATTTTCTTCGCGTTCAGTTTCTACTCAAATTACTTCAAGTTTGTAACTTTTTATAATGCGGCGCGGCTTTGAGAGTTGGGGCAGCAAGAAAGTGCAAAAACTGAAAGTTTAAGCGGCATCTGCTCAGCCTATACTCCGTTTCACACATCAGGTGCAACACTATGGAAGCTAGCCAGATTTCTTGCAGCAGATGCGCTCGCACAAAGAAATAGTTCAATTATTTTATTATGTGTCTTTTTCTTTTCCTTTTTTAGACTGAGTAATAAATGTAGATCCTTTGTGCCTGAGAAATAAACCCATTATTTATATGGTTGTCAATAGGTTGCTTTATGCTTTATGCCATCGTTCCGCGGTGAAGCGAGGCACATGCTACATGACTGTAAGGTGTTATCTGCGCTATGTATTTGCTGTGGCTGATGACGCCCAAGAATTACGACTGATGTTGTTAAACTACCCAACAGTTTTGCGATTCGAGTTGTATGGCACCCGGTCGCCATTTCACTGTTTTACCACTCTATATTACACATGTTAAGCTGATACCTTGGCATCTCATAAACGTAAACTTGCGAGCTACGCACTGCGCTATAAATCAGCATAATTTTTGTGAAGGCGGAAGCATCAGCTATGCTATATCTCGTCATTCTGGGCAGAACCATTGCACCTGCTACGCACCTGTAAGGCATTATGTGCATTTTGTTGCTGATGTGGCTGAAGAATTATGGCTGAGTGTTTTGTGATGGGTTGGAAGCATTCAATGACTCAGTCGTTACGCAATTCGCATTTTATGACGCATGGTTGTTATTTTACTTTTCTACTACGCTATATTACATATGTTCACGTGATTTCTTAATCGTTATGAAGCATGTATAGGGTCTTTTTGCGAAGACGCACCTAGTACTGGCGTGGCTCTGTGGTATAACAATCGGCTGCCACGCAGAAGACCCAGGTTCGAATCTCATTCGATCCTGAGTGTTTCTCATTTGGTGTTTTGTTATTATTATTAATATTACACGTCAGAGCGGTTACGGACACCGGTGTCGGTGGCGGTGAAGAACTACGGCAAAGCTTTTGTGATCTCATTAGAACTATCACTAAAAAAAGTATATGATAGGTACAGCGCGCCACCATGCGCTACGCGTGCGGTCGCAGCCCCAGCCAAACAGCTTCACAGAATGGCCAGTCACGCTGCAAGAGCACGCTTGCATGCGTGTTTGCAAGTAGAAACAGCGTGCATCTGGGCATGATTCAGCTCAACGCCAGAGGTTTTCCGACAAGGTGCCGCATTCCACAAGAACAAAGTAGAGACACATCACCCCTAATTCTGCTAGTCTTGCTCAGCAGAGCAGTCCAGTGTGTCGCTTTCGCAATAGTTGCTCTATTTTATTTAAAGATGAGAAAAAATCACGCCATATCCACAAAGTGAATGATGTTGGAGGAGCTTGCTCGGAGATGATCGGGTAACCCGCGAATCCTCCGTACACATCTCCTACCATCATATATAGTGTGACAACGTTGTTATATACACATTACGTGCGGCGCTCGGGCGGCGAGCCCCAGCTGCTGCTCGTTGCGAGCCCGCCGCGCTGCTGTGCGGTGTTCATGCGGGCGAGCGGTAACGAAGTTTTCACTGCCTGAGCTCCCGGCGAAGAGAAAGGAAGCGCACGTGCTGAGAGTGGTGTGCGTCGCCTTGAGCGGCGCCGCCATCTAGTGAACATTCCTGAAATCACCGGAAAGCTGGCGCCTTGAGCGGAGAAGTGTACACGCCACCGCCATCGCCGCCGCCGCCGGACAAGGCGCGAGCTTAAGAAGCTTGCCGAACAAGCTCCTCAAAGGGGTAAGTAGGCTACATTACAGTCGGCTATCCTATCAACAATGATAGTAGTATTGAAGCGAAAGGCAAAGAAGAAAAAATAGAAGGAATAAAGGAATAAAAAAAGGAAAATAATGAGTAGCACTATCTATGGAAAGAATATTTAGCGTATAACAAATCAGCAGAGTCTAAGGGCAAAGTGTAATACAAAGAGGGTAGTCACATTAGTTACCGCGGATATCATTTATACGAGTATTTTTTTTAACTGCTGGAACGTTTCAGCTTATATATGAGTATACGCGCACACCGCTGGCAGGTTGCGGCACCTATAAATAAATAAAACAAAATAAAATATATTGGAGAGGCAGGCTATAGACCATCGTTCCCACGGTCTGCTGGCGAGTGTCTTAACCAATCGGTCATTCAGGCATGCTAGCAGAAAAATCATTTGTGGGGATTATAGTAGGTTTAGCTTTGTTATAGGCGACAGAAGAAGGGACAGAGAAAGACAAATAAAGGAAGGAGTAGATAGCTACAGAGAGAGAGGCAGAAACACAAAGCAATATGAAAAAATGAAGGAAAAGATACAGACAGAAATACAGAGAAAGAAAATATGGCATGGCCATATATAGTATAGTATAGCAATAGGGTGGGAAGGAAAACTGTGGATGAGGAGGATGAGGGAGTGTAAAGAATAACATAGCTATGTATGGTACAGTATATCAAGGGGATGGGAAAGGGAAGTGAGAGTGAAGAGATGAGAATGGCCGAGGGGGAGGGCTAATGGCTCCACAGCTTCCACAGCGTTCGCACCAGTAGCGCGTAGCTGCCCCGATTTTAGGGGCGAAGCTCCTTAGGGTGTGGGTCTGTCCCTCCTCTGTAGTTGTAGTAGTAGTAGTAGGTATGTAGGTAGGTAGGTAGGTAGGTAGCCACGTGTTGTAGAATGTACCCACTCCACGTGATAAAGATGACGATGACGCAGTATAGTGGAATGTACCCCCCTACAGGTCATACCGATGAAGTATAAGCGCGTTCCAGTATAGTGGAATGTACCCACTACACGTGATAACGATGACGATGACGCTGATGACCATGAAGTATAAGCGCGTTCCAGACCACACATTCTCTTTCTTCCATGGATGAAAACGATCGAGCTTCGCCCACTCATCATCATTCACTTCGTGGATATGGCGTGATTTTCTTACATATGCGCTGTATATGACGGACGGAGCAGCGTCGCAATTTCTGATAGCGACATAAAATTTTGTTAACGGTGCTGAAAAATACGCGAAGTACAGTGCTGGTGTGCGCGCAGCATGCAATAGTGGTCACGTGAACTTTAAAACAAAGCATGTGGATCCATGCAATTGAATTACAATTAAATTAAGTGCACTGTGATGGGTTGCAATAATCCCGTAGGCGTGAGAACTCCTATGTACTATGTATTCTTTTGAGAAGGTAATGCCATTCTAGTGTGACAATTTCACCAAGGGCAATCTTGCCACTTAGCTGATTGCTAGAAATCTTGAAAGAAAGCAAAGCTTGCATACTAACGTTTACTGGAAAACATTGGAGCAACCCGAATGACAGCACATAGGTTGTCTTCATCAAGATATTTAAGATGGTACTTAAACATCGCTTTAGAACCTGAAAGAGGGAGAGTAAGTTGTTTTTCTTTTAAATTGTCAGTTCTTCAAACAGAGCGCAAGGTGATATTCATAATGAAGTCAATTCATGCAACATTTAATTTCCCGCTCAGCCAGTTAGCATGCAATTGGAAAAAGATTTCCTCAAACAAATGTGTACTTAATGCTGGATAGCGAAAAAAAATTCAACATTCTTTAGGGCTTATCGACGCATTTTTAATATTTTCTAGGCGATGACTTTCGTGTTTTCAAAGTTCTTAGTAGCCAAAACTCCACAACGCCCATAATTTTATAATGAAAAATACATACTGCTTTATAAGAATGTCAAGCAGTTGTTTCCTCAAATGTAAAGGGGATTTATCGTCATTGCAGTCTGACACGGCAAAAATAAGGAGCAGTAAAATTGCGATTGCGGGAGGAAAAACTGCTGGAAGTTTCATTGTTGATCATTCAAAGGCGCTTTTATTCTTTGTGACTGGCTGTGTAAAACTTCTCACGACTCCATTTACGTGCTCACGAAGAATAGGCTTACGCAAACTGTTACACCGTACTTCAGCCATGCGCCAAAGAGTGAGTATATTTGGCATCTTGCTGGCGTGCACGAAAAACACATTCTCATACAGGGCTTACCACTCTGTAAGCAGCAGCGTCGTGCTGTTTGACTGGTGGTTATATGGAGACCTGTTGCAAATGGTAAAGGAAGTTTCTGCAGGCACCCAGTATTTTCTTAGATGCTCGCGTAGTTGTATCTGAATATTCACCTTCTTCGCAAAGTGCCTGTAGTGACGCGCCCGTGGCCAATGAGACCTAAATGTAATCATTTACCGGTGAGATGCCCGGCCGTCTAGCGAACTACTCGCGGCAACGGCTGGAGGAGGATCCCGCCAAAGCTGCAAATGTTCGCCACGCGTTTGTGTAGCGGAATGTTCTGTTGCTTGAATTGCAGTTTCTGGGTAAGCATGTTCAGCCAAAGAAGTGCGGCTTGCTCAAATATTGGTGCTGTCCGTAGCGGTGCGTGATGTTGTGAGCGTGCTCGTAGTGTGTCACAAGTGACCAAGAGATTATGAAGGTGCATCATAATAAAAGCAGAATGTGTTGTTTAGACTGTGTTCAACTCTCATGCCATAAATGCACTTGCTGACGTGCTGACAGCGACCGCGGGAACACAGCGTATGAGCACACTGAACGATGTTTCCGACTCTGGCTCTGTATTTTGGTGCTTTAACTGCTCAGTGTAATCACGCAGGCACACGAGCCAGTCCTAGAGTTCGCAAATGTCAGCAAGAGAGACTCGGTGGACGTAGGTTCTGGAAGCGCGAAACATGTGCTAAAAACTGCAGGTTGTGCTGATTACGCGGGCAAGAGCTGGTGGTACGGCAAGCAAGGAAAGCGCTAGCCAAATGTGATTTGATTGACTAGCTGAGATCGCCTATTGTAGTTGCAAGAGGTTTAAATGAGGCGGGCAGAAGCAGACGAATTTTGACGAATGACGATACAAGGCACGACAACGACCAAATCTGGAAGCACTGCTGGATGAAGTTGCGCTACTGCCACCGTCTTGAAGGCGTATACTTGGGAAACAGGAGAATAAATATGACGCCCTTCATCGTCCGCATTCTGAGAGTGGTCGTGCGACCAACTAACTACATGGCAATAAAGTCTTGTCGACAGCTGCTGTAGCAAGATGGTCGGGCTTTCGTTCTAAAACTCCTGGAACTGTGGTGGCTCGATGGATGTCGAAGAAAATGCGCCATGCCGAGAACGCACGCGTTTGTTGTTTAAGTAACGCGAGCATGGTCTCTCAATACTGGTTTACTGATGTGCTCCTTATCAGTTTCTGGCCTGGAAGACACGGAAGTTGTTTGCTTCTCTACTGCATGATCATCTGATGCCAAAGAACTGCCCGAAAATCTGTAGCGTCTGTGACTTTGCTTGTATCCGCTACCGCCTAAGGCACATGCTAGCGATGTTGATTTTTGCGCGTTCTATCATCAAGTTTGCATGGATCTACAGATGCGCTTACATCCACAATGTCTTATCTTGCTCCTTTCACTTCAGTTTTCGAAGAACACAGGGAACTTAAATTTAACATACTCGGAACGCTTATTCATTTCACTTGTTTTGTAACTGGTGATAGAGAAAAGTTGGTTTATAGCGCATACAGGCTTATTGTAGGCAATGAAGGTAGTGTAATCATACAGCAAAAACGAAATAATTTGTAATACAGTGTTCCTCCTATCACCCATCCTGAGCCGCTGGTTTAGGATGCAAGAGTGAAATAATGTTAGTGTAGTTTTCTGTTAGCTAACAGTGTTGCCAACCAAGTGTTTCAAAATACCGAATATCATGGTCAAAATTACTGTATTTTCTCCTACATCAATTTTTAGTACCCCTACATTTAAGCCTGCGCCTCAAATAGCCCATTGCGTTAATAATAAGGTGCAGACAATACTTCGCTGCACGACATGTTGATGTGTAGTAGCGCTAAAATTAGTTTCATAAAGAGACCATGGAAAATGAAGGACTGTCGGTGGCCAGAGAAAATGTTCAGGTATTTGCATAAGAACAGCGTTGGCTCACCGGCAGAAATACGGCTGACAGTGCAAGCGATATGGTAACAAAGAGCGTTAAGTGAAAGCTCAGAGTCGCCGAGAGGAATTATTGGATAGCAGCGATGAAAACAAAACGGCTATTAAAGCTGCCCAAAGGCTAAAGACGAAATAAGCAAGGATACATTTTATGACAACTGCAGGGCAAGCGTTTTCTGTTTCAGGCGAGGTCGTGTTGCCCAAAGCGAGATTCTGTAAAGAGGAAGTTCTATGGTAGAAAGGTTCTAATGCGAGATTCAGTAAATAAGAAAAATGAGCACGAGTGAAGAAGCTAAGGAAATGACGGAGGATATTTTCATTGAATATGAGGCTGTACATTGGGGTTTGTGTTTTCGCACTAACCCGCATGAAGTTTTGGGTTTTGGGCACAAGATTGGGAACGTAAATGCATCCGCTATTGAAATAAGTAAAAGACGTCTGGAGCATCAGCGGTGAAAAAGTAGGTAGAAGGGAAAAGAATAGCAGGAGCACTAAAGTTAACGTGCGGAGAGGTGCAGAAAGTGGGGCTGTGAAAATTGAGAGACTTTTTTTTATAGAAAGAGAACAATAATTCAGCTAGAGCTTATTAGGTCAGAGTATATTAATAATAATAATAATAATAATAATAATAATAATAATAATAATAATAATAATAATAATAATAATATATCTCGCGCTTATTGACGCGCTGCTCGCTTCCCACATCCACTGTTATTGAAAAAAATCCACAGGGTTCTTATACATTCACCAAATATGAGTAGAAGGCGAAAGAAGTCGTTTTCTTAGTCAATTACATCCCCCCCCCCCCCCCTCGCCACCGAAATCGGTCTGCACATAGCGTGGTTTTTACACTGCATAAGCGATTGGAGGCACTGCTAGCTTACTCCACCTCACGTGCCTCCAGAATAACGGAAAGCTAGCTGCTAAGTACTCATTCCAAAAGACGTGTTTGCACGCCCACTCTTTCAGAATGAAGCTCACTCCAGGATCGGCCCATCTATGGAAAAGCGGTAATGTCATGCGAAGACACCATCGCGTGGTGTTACATTTTGGGACGTGATAGGGACGCCATGATGAAGCCAGAAAAAATTTTGATATATGACGTCACGATGACGTCATGGAGTGACGTGATGACGTTTTCGTGTTGACGCCGACGGTCACATTTGGTGTACGATGAGGCGTCTAGAACTGGAACCGACCAGTGCTTAATAACTGGAACCGACCAGTGCCGCAAAATTTAAAAGTCCCTACAAAACGAATAGGAGGCAGCAGAAAAGAGCAGCCATCCATGGGACAAAACACAATGCTAGCACAGGGGTGTGTCACCTCTTTCGTCACTGTCCTACGGTGGTGACATGTGAAATAAAACAATCACAATTTTGCTGAATGAAAAATTCATTTTTCGAATCGATTTAGGACTGTCGTTCTGGGAGGTGTCAGGTCAATCATCTACGTTTCTCGCTGATCGATCATGACCGAGAAGTGGAAGTTACCCTACGCCTAATAAGACAATGGTGTTACCGCCCTATTAGCCCACCTTGGCCAAACCATTCCGAAAAAACGCTGCAAATATGGTTATTATTGTACGGTTGGCAACACTGGTGCCTTCTTTTCTTCTCTCGCGGCCTGTTAGACAACTTTTGCAAAGCAGTCACTGCCGAGTGTAGCAGCACTAAATCGCCCAAAAGACCTTGAAATTATCGGGCTTTGTCCTTTACCACATCAGAAATTTCTTGATTTATTTCCGTGAGCCAACTCACAGTAATTGTAATATTCTTGTCATGTGTACCAAAAGAATGTTGAATATTTATTCAAGGAATCTACATCGTCAGTACATGTGCACAAAGAAAGAATCGTTTTCTTTATAAATAAAGCTGCATGAGCGTGGAAACACCACACCACAAGATTTTTATAAAAGATATCAGGAGAACACATTTGAAATATTGACCATTACCTCTTTTGCCGGCAACCAAGTTATTTTTGTATTTAAAGGCACCTTCCATTTCGACGGAAACCCTGTAAATAAAATATGACTATCAGCAGTGCAGCGCAATGCCTCGTAAAATTTCTGTATACTTCTGCTTTAGTGGGAACTTCACGTAGTAGGTACGTCGGTATTGAATATTTTCGCCCAACACTCGTTCTCTCTGATCTACCACACACCAATGGTTGTTCCATTTGTTGCTCGTGTTGAACGTCCATATGGGTTGATTTGTGTTTAAGAACTGAAAGAAAAGTAAACCACAATTATGCCCTACGTAGTTTCTCAGAGTCTATGGAGATTGCGAAATTTTATTTCAGTTTGATATGAGAGGTGCACTTAAACAGACCTGGAGATATCATGCCTCGGCTTATTCTCAACTAGGGACAACGGTTTGCAGGAAAATAAGGGCTAGACTTGGGTTCTCAACTAGGGACAACGGTTTGCAGGAAAATAAGGGCTAGACTTGGGAAACGTATGTTTCCTATTTGCGGGAAGGGCCAGGTCAACATACCCATGTGTAACCCCCCTATACACCTCATCCCGCAATAAAATTCCGCTGTTCATTGGAATATCTCGGGCATCATGCATGGGCTTTTCATCATAAATGCAACTTAGACCAAGAAAATGAGTCGTCTAAAAAACACTAGGGCAAAAAAATCACTACTTTGCCCCAGAGTGAAGCAATGAATGCGGTAGCAAGGAAATACAATGTAATACGAATAAAAGAGAGCAGATAAATCCTTTAGCAAACGTGGATGCTCCAGCAAACGAAGCGACCTTTCATTATTTCTATGGCTTCAGCTCAAACTTTGCGAACACACCACAACAATTGCAGCCTAGAAGCCATCTGGTGATCTCAACTCGAGATAAGCGCGCATCAACAGCCGATCCCGCTCTGTAAGTGAAAGATTTCCTCCCGGAGGCACAGAGCCGATCCTGTGGCTCCTAGCTCCAAGCCATGCGCGTAAGGGCGCCAAGCGCCCTTGCGCGCATGGAGCCTTCTCGCGGGTAAGTAAACAAGCCTCTCTTATGCTCAAACAGCCCAGATATGCGGATACCGCCAACTGTAAAGGATACGGTGGAACCCCCATATATCGCACTAAAAAAAAAAGGCAATCGGTTTATATATTGAATTATACATAACTTTGAATGAAATTATTGTGTTAGCGGTTCGAACTTTATCATCACGCATACCTTCACGGTATCATCGAAATACCAACCGCTACCTTTCTACGCACAGACCATATCTTCAAGATCAGACGCATAGCCTGTCACTCATCTATGATTTTTATTTTATTTATTTTATCAAATACCCACAGCGCCTTCATAGGCACTACAGTGGGGGAAATGACATAAGTACATAATACAAGTTACAGGTTACACGTAGTGAACACAACAACATGGTCATAACTATACTATTACATCAAAACATGGCCATACCTATACAACATCACGGAGCGCCGGGACAAATGCGGCATTTTAACTTACTTTCACAACGTCAGTGGGTAACCCATTCCAGGCTCTAATTCTACTGGGGAAAAAGGACCTCTTGTACGCAGGAATTAGCATATCTAATTATGCTAATTCCGTCATTCCCTGAACAACACTTGCATGAAATTACCTGTCACCCCACTGCGCCACTGAAGCCGATTTCACAACTTTCAGGAGCTTTTCCGCAAGATTTCCGCCTAAATATCTACCACGCGTACACCTCTTGGGCACCTTCACATGTTCTTCGGTGTTTCATATCCTTGTTTTTATCATTTGTTAACAATTTTCACGATCATTGTACACGCTCCATAATATTTATTTGTCAATTGCCAACTTGTGTGCCTTACAATTACGACTGTGTTTAATTTTTTTCCCCTTCTATGTTGTATATTTTAGTGCCCTGAACTGATGTCGGCGTTAGTCAATATCATATCTCTCCTCTATTATTCATTTTCGCAATGCATCTTGTGCTTTTTGTTTTTTTTTTTATATAGCTCGCTTTCGTTATTTTGTATAATTCCTTCTTGCACTGTGTAAACCTACATCGCTTTGATTCATGTGCCTGTTCCCCTGTGTAAAATCCCTTTGGGGGCCTTGAGGGGTAAAATGAAATAAAAAGTAAATAAATTTGACGCCCAAGATGGCTTTACGACATATCCTCACGCTGCCGTGTCCAGGACATCTTCTCGGCACTGGGTGGCTTCTTTTTTTATATATTTTGCATTTTGTCTCGGTTTGTAGTTGGGGATGCGGAGTTGCATTAAGAGGAGTGTGGTATCGACGGAAACAGCGACTCAGCATCTTCATACGCAGGTGCGCGTACTCTTCGGGCGCAGGAAGCGCCCTTGGCCCTAATGTCGTCATTCATTTCAATATCTTGTTGAGATGTTTGTCAGACTGTGTAGATTGTCACCAGCTTTGGGGAGAACATCAGGTTCTTCTGGTTTATGGTATCTAGCGCGCGAACAAAACGAGCGGACAAGCAAATGGTGACCCTTCATGACGCACCGGAGGCGCTAAGACGAGGAGCCAAGTTGGCGAAGGCAGGGTTGCCAGGTTATGCTACTTTGAGCCAATTTGGCTACATTTTAGGCGGGCGGCAACAAAAAAAAATCAACGCATCTCCACGAAGTGAATCATGACAAGTGGGCGAAGCTCTGTGTATCGTACGGGTGAGTAACCGTACGTTGCCTGGGCGTTGCCCCATATAATGCAAGTGGAGTGACATAAGATGACATCAAGTAACATAAACAGTCGACGACAAAGCTAGGTACTAAGGTCCATAATGTGTACGTTGATGTCGCCGACTAGTATAAAGCGTTTGTGCTTGTAGGCGTTTTATATTCTTCAGTCACAATTATGATTGGTATTAGTCTATTGTTAAACCTTTTTTTTTGTGTCTCATATCCATGAATCTCCCCGTGTCGGACACCGCGGACGTGCACGGACAAGCCTCGGCCCTAAGGTGCTTCACCCCTAAAATTCTTCCTGTCCCACTAGGAAATATCACAGCTAATTTCTGACAAAACAAAAGTAATGACATCCCTGTGTGCTGCCCAGTATAGCGATATAATCAATAAATCGTAAAAGCTTTTTATCACTGAGCTACAAATACATGTTCCAAGTGTATCTCGATACAGAAATACAAATAATCAATAGTATCTCTACGACACTGGCGATATTCTTGTATCCCGATACTGCCCAGCCCTGGAGTGAAACAGAAAAAGAGAGAAAAAATAAAACGATAGAAATGACGAAAATGAAAAGGAGAGAAAAAGAAACACACGGAAACAGAGAGAGAAAGAGAAATATGAAGAGAGAGAAAAAGAAAGTGATATAGCGAGATGGCCTCAAGTAGGCTTTTCTAGGATGAACTTGGCTTTCGCCCATAGAGTCATTAGTACAGACTTCAGAGAAAGGCTAGGCCGATAAAGCTATAACCACAGGAGCATCCACATATTGGTGTATTGTCATTGTTGCCATAACAATAATTTACAGAAGCGCTAAATATAGCGCTTTAAAACACTGATATTCTTGCAATATAAGTCATTAACAAGCGTGTTCACGTATTATAAACAGACGAAAATTATTTGACGCTTATTTGGAATAGGTTTAGGAAAGCTTCAAGAGCTATTTGTTTTATTCACTGCGAGCGAAAAGGAGCGTTTGCAGGTTTGTTTACTAGAGGGTGCCACTATCCTTGTACAATATTAACATTCGAGGGCGTGGCGGTGTGGCCGATTGCGCCTTCTTGCTTGACCGTCGTGTGAATTATAGTGTCTCGTCGTCCGCGTGTTTTCTTTTGCTGCCATGAGCCAACAACTCGACTTTATGTGACAATCTTCAACTGCGATCAAGCAGGAAGTCATGAAACAGAAATAAGTTCCAGGGTGATTGCAGCATGCAGTGGCGAATGCAAGTGAGACGTCACCCGTTAGCTGAGAATCGTTCCATCATGGTGGCACCCGCGCGGTTACAGGTTTCAATACATGGGCCCAATGGGGAGCTTTTCCTCCAGAGTCAATATATTAACTTTATGTTTTTGCCGATTTAACTGCCCTTCTCTATGCTTACGTAGCTCTGTCTAGGCTTAACTGGTTATATCGAGGCTAGGCTTGGCTGATATGCTAAGAAAGGCCGCCTGTCTCCACTGTTCCTTCAGGCTTGGCACCACCCGCGCAAAGCGGCGCTATATTTTTGTGTTGTTAATGTTTTGCATTGTTCATCTTTATAATTTTGCGCCTTTTGCCAACTTAGAACTTCAGCTCTGGTGGTGCTCTGCGTTACGCGGTGGCAAAACCATCCAGCTGTCTAAATGGGAGGCTGGCATTACCAGTGCCGGAGTCGGAGAACAGCTATGGACAGTTCAACGGGCCCACGACGCAGCAGAGACTTCATCTTCTTCTTCCGACAAGAGCGCCGCCCTATGCGTGCTAGAGCGTGTTTCGAGGGACCTTAATAAAGTTTTTCTATACATACATCCATCCAAACTCAACAGCATGAAAGTACTAAGGCGGGGTCTGGACTCTTTGCATCCATTGAGAAACCTATTGCATGTTCCGAGGTAAACGGTGCGAAGACGACGACGGACAAGGAAGGAGAGACAAACACACAGGGGTCCATGTACGTGTCTCTATATCCCTGCTGAGAACCAACAGACAATCTAACATTGGAAGTTCGCGTTATTCGAAAGTTGCAGGTTCATTTCATTTCATTTCGTTTATTGTACCCACAGGGCTAAACAAGGCATTACAGAGGGGAGTGGGTTACATGTTAAAATGAGAAGTTTTAACATATAATACAATTAGTGAAAAATCTTGAAACTACTACAAAGTGTTATGTCAAGGTAAGTTATTTAAGAAACACAAATATAAAAATGCACAGAGAAACAATGAGTGAAAAATCTAAAAACTATTACAAAGTGCTACGTCAAGGAAAAGTATACAAGAAATACAAATATAGAAAATGCCAGAAAAACAACAAATACAGGGTATACGGCTAAAATGAAATGACATTCTAGTTAGCAATGTTGTTTAAGGTATCACGAAACAGAGTTATCACTAATAGATAAAATGTTTCCGGGAAGGTGGTTCCACCCTAGTGATGTCCGAGGAATTAATGATTGGAAAAATGTGTTGGTGCGGCTAGACGGAACGTGAACCTCACAAGAGTGATCGATGCGACGCGATACATAGTGCAGAGTATGAAGAAACATGTCATGTAATGTTCTGAGGTGAAATATTTTATGCAACAAAGATAAGTGGCAGATTTTACGACCGGCTGCTAGAGATGAAAGTGTCGGGCTGCTTTTGATGGCTGTTATGCTAGCAGATTTGTTATAATTGGAATGAACAAAGCGAGCTGCGTTATTCTGAAATAATTAGGTTAAAATGATGAGAGTCCCAAACTGATGAAGCATATTCTAGTTTCGGACGTATTGGACTTTTATAAAGTAATAGTTTTAAAGAGCCGAAAGCATCAAAAAAGTTTCGCCTGAAGTAGCCAAGGGTGCGGTTGGTATTGCTAATTGCATAGTTAATGTAAGGTTGAATATAATATGAATTCCTCAGTATTTGTATGAGTTTACTTGATCTAAAGGAAGGTTATTAACTAGTATACCTGACAGGAGTTAGGTGTCCTAGATACGTGCATAGCTTTACACTTGCTAAAATTCAATTCCATTAGCCATAAACTGCACCAGTGAGATATTATACTTAGATCAGATTGTAGGCGGCTACAGTCATCGTCTGAAGTAATTTCAGTAAAAACAACGCAGTCAGTGAACAGGTGAATATTAAAAGTTAGCCGTCAAGGAACCTCATTAATATATATTAAAAAACGTGCCCACCAGTGGCAAGTTTTCTTTACACCCACCCAGTTGGATCACATTTGTATCATAATTATTACAATGGACGTTTTCTATACTTTTCATGGCTTGATGTTTGATAGTTATCATTCTGATTCTAACACAGGAGAACGAGCCCTCAAAGTCCGCTTCATTCGTTCCTTCACAGCGGTGGTCTAGTTCTGGCAGACTTGATGCATTCCGGTAGTGGCGAGGGATTATTAACGCCAAAGCCTTAGCTGCCTCATGAAACTTGAAATTTGACCATCGACGTAGGTCAGTTTTGCATATATATATATCAACCAGAAAGTATAGTCAGATAAAAATATATATGAAATACTATAACCGAGAAACAGCTGAAATGTAATCATGCACGGTAATCATTTCGTTGCAGGAAGATTATCGATATCATTGGCCGCCATGCGAAAGATTGGCCAAGGGTCCTTAGGGTAAATACATCTCACGCCTGGAAGCAAATCACTCTTAACGACACGCCAGAGTGGATATGCGCAGCATATTTTTGAATTACACGAACATGAACCAGATCGTTCTCAGAAACATGAGAGAGTCAACTGACTGTTGATCTATAAAGTCACTTCATGCTCACTATAGACCCATAACTTCTAAGTACGCCGCAAAAATGACCTTGGCCAATATGTTTTAAAATGACAAGAACATTAAAATTTCTAAATGAAAATATCACAGAGCCAAATGATTGGTATGTGAAAAGTCACTAAACTTTGCCGTTAAAATCGTTCCCTATTTTCATACGGATGTGAATAGCAAACCAGTGCTCCAGATGCGGAGTATTGGAAACGAGACTTCGCTAAGATAATAATTCAACGCCTGTACAGTTTCGCTGGACGTGACGGCCAGGCATGAAGATCGTTCGGTTGACGTTAGTGTAGTCATAACACCTACCGATAAAGCGAAGTAGAATATTAGGAAAGAAAACGTGTACCTTACCTCTTTGAATTCATTGTCCTTTATAAATATTGAAAAGCTATATCGTAGCGTATAACTTGTGGTAAGTAAAACTACGAAGAGTACGTCCCGTGTTATCATGATAGTACTGTTGATGCACACGTTGAAAATGGGAAATAAACCAGTATCATCAAAATGATTCCACCTTTATATGTAGCGTATGGTGAAGAACAGATATTGCAGCGCTGTTTTTTTACCCTCTGTTTGGACCTGTTGTTCTAAAAGAACAATTGCAAGCTGCTGGTTTGACAAATGTTCAACGGAAAACAGTTGACTGTGATACCAGTATGACTGTTTGTTTAAGAGTAGCTATGACACACGGCTTCCCTCGAACAATGCTCAATCCTTACGCTGCTGACATTTTGCACATGTGCGCTGTTTTAGGCAAGAAGTTCTGGCTATATCTAACCATCAGAATTCTATTATGCAGAACAACGTCCAACAATAATGTTTATAGGCTTTCCGGGCAAAGTATTCAACGATACGTTGAAGCTTCTTAATGAAAGAAAAATGACACGTAACTCCAGTGACCTTCAAGCGAATTTCCTTTAATAAAAAAGCCTCCAGGTTGGTGTAGTGGTTGCAGGGCTCCACTGATCACACGAATATCGTGCGTTCGATCCTGGCCACGGTGGTGGTATTTGCGGTGCAGGCGAAAATGCTAGAAGCTGGTGTACTTACATTCAATAGCTCGTGAAAGGAAACTCAGGTTGGTAGAAATTTCCGGAGCCCTCCTCTACGGCGTACCTGCTAACCACATCGTGCATTTTGCACGGCAACTTTCATAAATCACCTTAACCTATGCATGCCCTTTGTCGTACATGTAGGGCGCTTCCCTTGATGTGAGTTAAGATTGCTACTTCTTTATGCAATGTCCAGAGCCGCCTACAGTGAGTTATACAGGTGCGTGCCTAAACGTGTGCGATAGCTTCCGCATTTCTTGCCGTTACTATTACTACGCAAGGACTGCTTCATCCGGTTGAACGCGTACTGTGTAGGAAAGGGGCCATGGAGCGGAGCAAAACGGAAGTTATAACTTGATATTTGACCTAAATATATTAGGATACATTTTCTACCCGCTGACAGAAGACAGAAACTAACCGCTGACAGTGAGGTGTCAGGGGGGTATGTGAGTGAAATTATGTAGCCGTGGTGACCGACGCAGAAACTGGTGATGAAAACGACACTGGAATAGCTAGCATGCCTGGAAAACCTTTTTGGAGCGGGAATTGTGCGCCTCGACAAGTAGTCCTTGTTCAGTGATGATGACGACGATGGTAAGCTAGCCAAACAGGAGGGACAAGGCGGCACTTGGAGACAAAGCTTAACCAGGGTTTGTGGTTGGACGACAAACATGGTGAAGATTTTCTCTCTTTACTCTGGAAGAAGCATTGATCAATGTTTTAGTGGGTGACATCATCGCATTTCTTGCGCAGGAAAGCAACCTGTGTGTGGATAAAAACTTGGAGGACGCATGAGCTTCGCATTAAAGACTAGAACGCGATAGCCTAGTCGGACCCTGTTCGCATCGCCTTCTCAATCGCTAGCCTCGATTCGCTTTTCGGTGGGCATCGAAACCGTGCCGCCAAGAAATGAACGTCTGTGCGCCTGCAAATCGGCCCTTTCAAACTATCCTGGAGTGCCTACTGAAAGTAGAGTGGCGAAGTACCCATGGAGTACTACTGATGGACTTCCTTTTGCGAGTTGACGAAGTACCCGCTATGGGTCAGCAAGGCAACACGCGCCCCTGCGCAGCTGTACACGTTGTTGATGCTCTTAATATTCATCATCACCATCAGCCTGACTACACCAACTGCCAGGCAAAGTCATCTCCCGTGTCCCGTCAATCAACACGGTCCTGGGCTTGCTGCTGCCACGCAGACTTCGTCTGATATGCCCGCCTAACTTTCTGTCTCCCTCTCGCGCGTTTCCTTTTATTGCGATAGCAATTATATGGACACTCTCGGCTGATTTTCGCCGTCGCCGTCTGTCGACGCCATCATGTCCCGGATATGTATATGTATGTGTATATATAAAAAAAAGGCATAAAGAAAAGTAAATCAGAAGAAAAAAAATTCCAAACCACCTGACCGGGGTTTCGAACCAGCGACCCCTCGCTCCGCAGCCGCTGCGCTAGCCAACACAGCCAGACGCCGTTTTTTTTTCTTTATTGCCGGAATTGAACATGTGTAACAAAGAAATGGACGAACAAATTCTATTTACAATACAAACATTGCTTGCCTAAAAAAAGGCAAAAGAATGAGAAAAAAAGAACATAAAGGTCAAATTGAGAAAAATGAGGACACACTAAAACTCCTTCATTTGTATAAGGAGCTCTACACGATCTAACTATTCGGGAACATCTTCAAGTAGTTTTTGTTCTTCAACAAAACGGGTTAAACTTTCTTTGAAATATTGACGCGCCGGACGCGCATCGCTGGCACGAGCACAGCCAGACGCCGTGCTCGTGCCAGCGATATAACGGCGAGCTATTCATATGCACCATTTGCCGCTCGCGGTATGCAGATCTCGGAACAGCTTGAGTGTGTTATTACGCAACGCTTTTACAGTTTCTTTCAAATTGAAAACTGCCCTTTAGATGCGCACGAAAAAGTGGCTGCCTTCTGTACCACTCATGATTTATAAGGAAAAAAAAGAACACCGGGCACACTTGGCGTCAGACGCCACCACGTGGCAGGAGCCGCAGAGGGGTCATTCCAAGTGCCGCAGTGTAAAAGAAAAAGAAATATCAAACAGCGTCGAAAAGTCATATAATCATATAATCAATCCTTGGCCAATCCCCCCTGAGTGGCTATGAGCCATGTCAGAGGCAGCAACAACAACAGCGTCGGCTTCTGCATTGTGGACACTCGCAGCGCGTTGCTCAAATACAAACACGTATCAACTGCGACAGTTGTCAGTTCACGCTTGTCCTGTGTATACCTATGCGTCCTTTTCGAGCGTCCTTCTTTGTGCTGCGGCGGCGCGTTGGAAGTATCGAGCTGCTTGTCGTTCTTCGTGTGACAAACTAATTTCTTGCTATTGCATTCATTGCTTCGCCCTAGTGGCGAAATTGTTACTTTTTTTCTTAATCCATTACTTTTATTTGTTGGGGCTAAGACTAACGCGAAAAAATGCTATGCCTTCTTTTGTAACACGCTTTTACGAACACGTTTTCCTTCCAGTACCCCTTTCAACATCTAACAATCAAAACGTTCATACAAAAATTTCGTGACAGTGCACTGCGCGACTATTTGCGCAGGGTTGCCAACCATAGCCTAATTACCCTACTTGTAGCTTATTTTCGCAATTTTTCAGGTAACGCATTGTAGTTGGGCGGTAATACGATTTTCTTATCTGACGTAGGGTAGCTCCTTATCAGACGTAGTTGTCGATACAACCCAAGGGTTCATGTAGCCTAGTGCCCTAACATGCACAGGGGTGGATGTCATCGCATTGAATTAAAACGTGCTCTATGTTGTTCCCTTACCTTCCGCACGTAGGTGCATTGTTCTGCTTTACTGAATGTCGCTTTAAAACTATGCGTACCAAGGCATATCGACCTCGCTTCAAACTGCAAAATGCATCCTCTCGAAGTATCATAAAGTGTACCCTTACTTATTTCGTCTTTTCCATTTCATTAATTACCCCTAGCCGGTTTTCTTTCCATCATAGCTATCCAACACACCTTTTCCACCCCTCTGAAGTTTCGCTTAACGCTCTTTGAGGTCATATCGCTTACATTTCCAGCCGTATACTTGCGGATGAGTCTGCCAGTTGTTTTTATCAACTGTGAGTCAACGCTCTTCCCGTACAAATACTGGAACGCTTTCTCGTCCCGTGTTCTGTCATTCATGTTGTTTATTCTCTCTTCTAAATTAATTTACAAACGAATTTTTAATGTAGCTGCCGACTTCAGTGCCCCTACACGTCTGCGTGAGCTACAGTGAAGTGTAGTCTGTTCATTTTATTGTTACGCTGCGCTATTTTTAGGCCTAAGGTAAAACGTAGGGCAGTACAAATATTATGTAGGGTAAAGTATGGTAATTTTTGCCGTGACGTAGGGTATTTTCCAGAATTGGTTGGCAACACTGCTACTGTAGCGGTGTGCGCTGCCATGAAGTTTAGCATGTAAGCCGAAACACTTGGTAGTATGAAGCGCGAAGTGGAGCAAACATCAGGTAGTAACTTTCGCTGAACTAGTTTGTGAAATGTCCGTAGCAAAAAAAAAAGGACACCCATGTGTTAGAAATAGCAGTGAAAGTCATTGAAGTTATTGCAGCAACTAGCTTGAAGCTGCAAAAAAGGGTTCAAACAACAATGCACATTTTAAATTATCCACATTAGTTGTACAGTACTGCAGAAGGGGCTGTAGCATAATTGTCCCTAAAGCATAAAAGGCGTGACACCTATCTGATTGAAGCATACACGGCTTCAAAGAACAAAAATGGGCTTGGGGTTGGCCAAAGCGAATTCGAGTATGGGTCTACCAAACTTTGGTGTGATGACAGGACGGCGACATATGGGACGGGTTGCCGTAGAGGACCTCATTACCGGGCATCGCGTCTAAGGGCGAGCGTCTCAGTGAAACTCTGCTACTGTACTGAACATTGCAGCAGGCCACCGCACCAGACACCTTCCGCGAAGAGGTTCTGACTAAACACAAGAGCTTTATTTGAGGGCTGTGGGCCGGGTCTAGGTTTTGTAATCCAAGCTTCAGGAAGTTTTTGCTCCATGGATACGTATGCAAGCTGACACCACAATTCGTTGCGTACGGTGAGTACGCAGCACCTATCATCTCAGAGGCCTTCATAGCAAGCGATTGCAGATCAAATATTGCAGCAGGCAAACCTTACCCCTTCATCAAAACACGCAGAGCAGGTGGCGCTATTAAATTTCCTTTTCAGCTTGCTTCAGCACTCCCGAATGAGCCGACGAAGCCGCTGTGACCTCGTGACCCCTTATAGCAGGTCACTGCGACGGTGACGCTAGCTTCGCCATTGGTGGCTTCCAATTCCTATGCAATTTTGTTCTCCTTTTCGAGGCGGGAATTTCCTTTTGTACACCGTGGCTGCAAGTGGTTGCAGCGGCAGTTTGAGCCAGTGTGACTTCCGGTAGGACAGTACATGTGTTCACCGAACTGGGCTTTTTCGGATGAATATTGCCATTCAACAAGGAAAAAGACTACAAAGCAGCTGCACACTACAATTTTGAATCCTAATCACAGAGAATATTGAAGAGAAGTAGGCATAGTCTCGTGAAAGGCGAGTATTGGTCGTCTCCGTAAAACTATTAGGAGAAAAATTTGCACAGGAAAACATAATTAGTGTGGTTTCCGAAACTGACCAATCTACAATTTCCGCGAGAAAGCGTATGATGCTGCAAAACAGTTTTTTCTGAAGTTTTTCTTTCGCTTTGTCATGCGTACTTACATAAACTGTATCTATTCAGTTTTTTTTTTCTGATGTAATGAGGCGCTACTATTATGGGCGAACAACTCATGGCAGCCGTTCTGTCACTTGTCACTCATAATAAAGCTTCTAATGATCACACATTGAATTCGTTCTTATATGAAAAACCTTCAAATGAGACACAGAATCAGTTGAATCGTTGTGACTGATGATCTTTTTTTATGATGGATTTTACAAATGTAGCAGTAGTACAGAGACAGCATTGCGACTAAATGAAATTGAATTTAGGAACCCTCAATGTGTAAGAAGCCATACCGGTGGCAAACGTTTCAGGTCTAGTGAGGTTTTTAATGTACAGGTATTTCATAAGGAGATTAGAATATTGTGCGTGGAAAAATCGACCGTGGGAAATCGCGCTGTGGAAATTGAACTTAGGGATCTACTTTTACGCCTAGCCCCCCCCCCCCCCCCCCTGTTAAACTGGTTTGCTTATGAACAGTAATACAAGACGCACCGACTGAGAAATGGCTCAAAGAGTGAGAGTAAAGGAGAATTAGCCATGTAGGTCTGCTTTCTCTGTGCACTGGAATAACGAAGGGGAGTTATTCATTGTATGGAGGACAGGTGGAGGATATTGATGCACTGTGAAGTAATCACATGGCGCGTCGCCATTCAGCTCGTCTCTGGACCGGCAGCATCGAAGGCACAGTTCACGAAACACATTATGGCATTTAAACGATGTCGCGAACGCCACGTTCCCAGCGATGTACATGAGCTATTTAGTGATATTAGACGGGAAAGCGTACTTTTAAAGACGATAGTCTTTCTTGGGATACTTCAATGCAGAAATTTTGGTATGTCGGTCTTTCTATATGTCTGTCTGTCACCCGATTCAGCCACCCGGCGAAAGTTTAACCACTTGCTGAACGCCCAGCCATCTAGAACAGGCTTTTGCGTTCATACTTGTGAACATTGTCGATCGCAAAGCAAATATTACGCATATCTGAGTCGCAACATCAATACGTAAGTAGTCACATATTGAAATCACACATTGAAAGCGTTCTTAAATGAGAAACTTTCAAATGAGACACAGCATCAGTTGAATCGTCGTGACTGATGATCTTTGTTCATGATGGATTTTACAAATGTAGCAGTAGTACAGAGACAGCATTGGGATTAAATGAACATACCACCTGCCATCTTCAACAGGCGTTTGCGTTCATACTTGTGAACATTGTCGATATTGTAGTAGGTGGTATGTTCCTTTATAAGAAAATACATAGATACGTAATTCTAAAGACAATAGCGAATCTTAGGCTGCGCCGAAAATGCGACCCTATGCACGAACTGCGACGTTATGCACGAAAAAGCCCTCGGCCGACGATATGGTGTTGCCGCTGGCAGTGGCCTTGGGTTCTGGACAAGCTCATGTTTCTCGACGCCACTGCCAGATGGCGTCCATATCTTACGCATCACCTCCTCTATTTTATCAATTCCAGCCAGATGCGGCCGATTCAACATAGAGGAGGCGCTGTCTGATGGAAGGCAAAATATTGTAGGCAGAAGATTATAGCAGAAGATTATAGTCTTATAGTCAAATGTCGTCTTTCGACGACATTTGCAGCGAAGCACGCAGATATGCGGCCAATTTTTTGTAATAAAGTGAGTTCATATGACTGTCTGTAGTATAGCGCATCGATTATTTTTGATCGCGAACCTTCACTATATTGCTCTTTGCTTCCTCAGCAAAAACTCAAAAAAAGATTGCACATTGTCCCTAAATAATCGAATTCTGTTGAAGAAATTTCGCAATTACTTCATGCCTGCGACTGCGCGCATGTCCGAGATGTTAGGATCGTAAGCATTACCCATTGTTAAATTGGGGCCTGAGCTATAACAACTTTTAAGTAAGGAAATGTGCTGATATTATAGCCACTTCTTTCCTGTCGGAAATTTCCCAAAACCACTGCTTGCAATTGTTCTTTCAGCACAATATGTCAAAACAGAACTTAGAGCAAATATGATGCACATTATTGTCCTAACTGCGTCCTACGCATAAACTCCCATTTATTGTGCTGCTATCCGTGGATTTCTCGGGTTTGCGGTTTCTTCAAAAGTATATTCATGAAAACAGGGAATGCCTTTCTTCGTACTTCTCTTTAGCGTATATTATATGTTTAGATATAGCCTGTCGATATTTATGAAGGAAAGAGACTTCAAAGCGGCAAGATATACGTCTTGTATTTTACCTCCTGCTTCGCTCGAGTTGTAGGCGTTAGCATTGCACTAACGTCAACGATCCGATGTGTCTTTTTCTTAAGCATCACTCATTTGCGGGATCTCAGTCATAGTGAGTACATATAAGAATTTTGAGAGAAGCAGTTCAATGCAGTGTTTTCAGTCACGAGATTTATGTGAATAGCGCCAGAAAGATAAGTCTTAGCAAGGTGTGGGTCCGAGCTAGTTGGTATTTTCATGATAAACAACTTTTTGCGCAAAAAATTTCCAAGACAACGTTCGAAACAAACTTTGCGCCCGTCCGTGTTTGTTTCGTCCGTTGTCTTGGAAATCTTTTTTCTTGCGCAAAAAGTTGTTGATAAGTCTTTGTTCCCGTTCAAGTATTTCGGTCATATCATTTGTCAAGGCACCAATAGCAAGTTCTTGCCTACCAACAGTTTCTTGCATACATTTCATGATGTGTTCACAACAGTAGCTTTTACTTAAGGTCTTGAAAAAAAAAAAACTTGGGCGACGCTTGAGCTTCGCCTTCGAGAGTAGAACGCGATAAAGTAATCAGGCCCCGTGCGCATCACCTTCTCAACTGTGAGCTTCGCTTCGGTACTCGCTGCATGCCTCAACCGTGCCGTATGGAAACGGACAATTGTGCGCCTCAAACTACCCCAGAATGCATATTGCAGGTATAATTATTAAATGCCCACTACGCCATAATTCTTCCCTTTGCGAATCAGCGAAGGGTCCACTACACGTCCGTAAGGCAACGCGTGAACCTTCGCAGCTGCCCACTTTGTTGTTTACTTTGCAGCAGATGATGACTAAATGTGTGTGAGCGCTTTCTAACGGTTGGGCTTTTAGAACACCCACTCGTTGCGTAATTCACATGTTTTGACACCTGGCGCGATTGTACGCTTCTGCCACGCAATACAAGATGCGTTAAGGAAACTCCTTCCACTTCATGATATTCATATTGTTTTTTTTTTTTTCGAAGCAGTTTCTAGCAGTAGCGTGGCTCTGTGGTAGAAGACTTGTTTCCCGCGCAGACGGCCTGGGTTCGATCCTCTAGTGAACCGAAGGTTTTCATTATTTAAGTTATTAGCACCTTTTTCGGTTTTTCGGTCATGGACAAGATGATGATTTGTCGCTCTCAACCAACGATGACGACCGTCGCCGGCTCCGGAATTTCTGCGAAACGAGATCCTTAACGCAACTGCGTTAAAAGATGCGTGATAACGCAAGCGCGTGCAAACAATCTTCACAGAAAATGGTACGGGTGGCACTAATTTGAATTACCGCGTACATGCCTGCTCTTTAGAAGATGCCCAACGATGTTCTTGCGTGGTAACCCTTTTCAACAAGAATGATACAGGTGCTCAATAATTGTGGTAGACAAGACTCAGTTCCAATAATCTTCACCTAATACTCTGGTCTCCTATCTACAGTAAACTTGACTTGTGTGTTTATGATAGAAGAAATGCACCACCAAAATGTGTGCCCATTACTAATAATGTAGCGTACGTAGGTTTGGGACATATTCTTTAACGGAAATCATATTGCTGGGCCATATTTATTCGGGATTTTTTCCCTGATTTATACCACATAAATTTTCGAATCCTCTACGCTATTGTGAGCATTAATGTAAGTCATTCATTAGCGAACCTGGAAAACGAATGGAGAACTTGGAAACGCGTATCCCACATGATCGTGGCTGCTCCACGTTTTCTTTACGTCACAGGAGCCTGCAAGGTGTTGTAGTTTTAGGCTGCCACAAGAAACTGTCATCTTGGGCGTTGAATGCTTCGCGGGATCCTGTTTTCTTGCGCTCGCACCCTGGGTTCCACACTTTTTAGGCGTGTGAATTTCAGACTCTCAACGTAAGATCAAGGGTCAGGTGCCGTAGCGGAAAGCAGTTAAAGTTATCTCGGACTTTGGCATCAACAAAGCCTTTGATAACATTATATTTCAGGCTCATCTGGAGAAACTCCGGACTCGATGCAGGGCACCACGCCTACAGCTATGCTCAATACTTTATCTCCAGCCGTAACAGAAACAATCGCCCTATAGAATTTTCAGTCAGAAAATACACAGTTATGAAGTAGGCACCCACAGTAAGGGTGTGTTAGGTCCCCCCTTTTTTAACGTAGCAATGATTTGCTTGCCGAAAATCTGAATTAAAAGAAGTCCCAATCACGGTCTCTGTGCCAACGACGTCGCTTAGCAGTAATGGGCTGCACTGACTCGTACATTGAGGACAGACTAGGACATGGAACGCAGGTGTGTCGAGACCCTATTTATAGTATGGGATCTTCGCTGTTAGCAGTAGAAGTCTTACGTGCTGCTGGTGTACCCAAACACAAAGAATCCACATCGAAGACAAGCCATGACTAGACGCATGATGAACCAATGCGCGACACTCATAGTAGGATACTTCAAAGTGCCCAGACGCCAAACATTTATACAAAAAGAAAAGCTAACAGATGATGTGGTTTCAGGTAGGCCAGCCTGCTTCACCTGGTTCAGGCCTTCTTCATTAGCGGTGCCCTCAGTAATGCACCCTAACTTAGAGCTCAAACTTAGAGCCACAGAAAAGAAGCCAGCAGGCATCACGAGTATATACCCCTTTCTGATCTGAATTTTTCTGGGCTAGAACAAAATTTTTTAATGTTCTTTTCTAGCTAAGAGGCCATTGAGAAGCACGCAAAAAATAAAGGAGACTGTGTGTACAATGGTTTTCACATGAGAACCATGTCCAGTATACTGCACACCAGGATTTATTTCTTGCGCCCTTAATGCCTCTCTACCCATCACGAAGGGACAATGGGATGAATTCCTGACGAGCAACAGTCTCCACTCCCAACTCCAGGCCGTCCAGAGGGCCCACGACATAGCGACGGAACTTCGACTTCCGGTCCCATCGTGGGCGGAGCCACCGACTTGATCTGGGGGGGGGGGGCCTCTGGCTCCTCTCAATGTCAGTTCCTCAGGACTCAAATAAAGTTCTTGTCATGTCATGTCATACGGGTACACACACTCTGCTATCTTCCTTGAAAGAGTGTTACTTTTGGCCCTGTCAGAAGGTTAATCGCCTTATAAAACACAAATGCGGTTCGTTTTGAAGCAAGAAAAGGTTTCTCATAGTTAGCTGTCGCATATAGCGTTCAGCACCACGAAGGGGAAAAAAACCTAGGAGCGAGCGCGCCTAACCTCCACAAGTCAACCTCATCACATGCCGCTCCCTCCTCATGCTCCATGCTCTTTTTAGATTCCCAGCATGCCCCAGTTTCAATTTTTATGGCTGGGCTTCAAGATTGTGATGTGACGCTTCCTCTTGTTTTCTTTTTTTTGCTCCATGTTTAGCACGATGTGCTCCACTTGCATCCTGGTGTCCAGTTAACGGGACATAAATACATTCTCGCATTGCCAGCAAACTTCTGATAACAAACGCTACCTTTTTGCAACAATGTTTCAAAAAGACATAAGACAGCTCGCACGATTGAAATTATTTGAATTACGCGATGACTGCGCCTAAAATAGTTTTTTATACTGTCCAGTTAACGGGACATAAATACATTCTCGCATTGCCAGCAAACTTCTGATAACAAACGCTACCTTTTTGCAACAATGTTTCAAAAAGACATAAGACAGCTCGCACGAGTGAAATTATTTGAATTACGCGATGACTGCTCCTAAAATAGTTTTTTATATTTGACCTCATCGTGCGCGCGCGTTTCCGCATGGATGATGCCGTTACTCTGAGGCACCCCCCACAAGAAAATGGGGCTGAAGGAGGAATTGCAATTAAAAATATATTCTTGGACTCTTACGGTAGCTACCAAAGTGATTTCGGTTACGTTTGTAGCTTTGCTTGCTTTTCTGGACCGCTTTTTTTTTGTTATGTCCAGTACTCTGTTCGCGGTGTCGGAAAGGGTTATGGAAACCGTGTGCGTGCTCCTTACTACGCCTTAAGTTAGGTGTAGATAATGCAGCAGAAGAAGTTCTCGAGTCGCATATACGGGGTCTCAATAACGCAAGCTGACACTTAACAAACAGGACGATGCATACTTCGGGAATCACGCATCACATTTTTAGCAACAGCGGAGACCTAATAAGCACATACCTAATAACATTACGATGGTTCCCATTTCCACCACTACGAAGGACCATGCACCCGGAGCATCAAAATAGGTGCATGAAGGCAAGGGCACGTGATTAGGAAAAGAGGAATGCGCTATAAGAGCCTGGCGGTTGTGTTCTATGGACGACGAATATCACAGGAATAATGTGGCTGCTTATATTGGTTGAGGGAAGGGTAGATATGGAATAACAGCGCTCGTCAGCGGAACGGTAACGATGGCATTCTTGAAACAGCATAAGAGAAAACGATCGCTTTGGTAGCTGCATCGACAACAATTAAGTTTATTATTAGTGATTCCGAGGCCACTGCCTCCAACATTACCAGAGGTAGATTTTTTATTGCAACAGTGAAAAATAGTAAGTAACATGGCCACCGTCAACCATGACCTATGGCAGCTGGTAAGCCAGCAAGTTAGCCAGCTCAGTCAGAAATAAGGCCACATGGCCTTATATAAAGAAGTTAATGAAGTTCATCTGTTCCGACGAGCTCGGTGTAGTCCAGCTCACCCTCTGTTAACGAAGACACGTCGGATGGTTTCAGGTAGGCCAGCCATGGTACCATTACTGCCACTAGAAACTGGCATGTGTGTATAGTTGTGTTCTCTGTCAACGAAGACGCAGGCTGCTGCGTGGTGACTCCACCGAATCGACATGCAGAGAAACAGTGTCCAGCGGCCGGTTATATCCCCGAATTTACTATTTATGATGCAAACTATCTACCAATAGGGCTGAAATGCAAGACTTCTGGTGGGCGTTTCCCCAGGAAGAATACAATCAATTCCGCGACATGAAAGCAAATTAAGTCAGCTTCGCACTAGCGGTGCCAAGCGTGAAGAAAGTGCGGAGCTCGGCGGCATTCTTTGTTGCTCTCTGTTTTGCTCTTTCTTTCTGTCTTTATATTTTTCTCCATTCTCTCACTTGTTTCTGTCTTTTCTGTCTCTGTTCCTTTCTATTCATTTCTTCCTCTTTCTGGCTATTTCTATCTTTCTTTTGTTCTTTCTTCGCTGTCTTTCTCTATTTCTCGCTTCCTCTTTCTTTTTCTCCATCTTTCTCAATTTCTTCCTCTCTATTTGAATCTCTCTCTTTCTCTCTTTCTTTCTTGTAATATATTTCGTTCCTTTCTATTCTCTTCTTTTCTACACTATGCTTTACTATCTCCCCTCCACCCCAGCCTCACATCTCTCCAACTCACCTTAACTTGCCTCCCATAACCTTGATCTACGATACTATGCTATACTATACAAGGATATCCTTGCTCTGCCAGTGTGTATGGATAGCCGAGCGGTTAAAACGCTTGCCCTCGTATCATGGGTACATGGGGGCGAATCGCACCTCGCCAAGAACTTTCTTTCGAAGAATTTCTTTGTGTGGTTGTGTCTCCTTCTTTATTTCTTGCTTTCTTCAATATTTATATTGGTCTCTCTCTCATATATAGTCGTTTTTTCTCATCTTTGTTATTACATATGGCGCCCCGAGAAGGAGATTGTGTGCATGATGGTGATAATTTTCGCTCACATATTACGGACTGACAGCCGGTTGAAACAGCTCCGTTGCTACAGGGGGAGTGGGGAATCGCGCTGCTCAGCTCAGGCTACAACTAGGAAGATTGGGCGTAGGGGCTCGCCAAGAGAGCGGTCGAGGTAGATGATATCTCGACCGTTCTGAATGCGATGAGGGTGGGAGCGGCTGTGACATTCCTCTTTTATTATGGATCAATATGTATTTTACATAACGTTTTAAACAGACATAGTTTTTATTTACTGCAGAAATCGGGCAAAGCGAACTAACCTCCGCTGGTCCACTAAAACTGATGTCGCCCGCCGGCAAAAACGTATACGCTACAGAAACTGGGCAGTCCTACTACTGACCACTGGTCTAGTAAAGATATAAAAGAGACAGACAAGTGGTAAACACCGTTAGCGACAGACGTAACGGAATATTAACCCCTATTCCATAATTTATGAAACAGTCATGTGAAAAATTACGAGCCCAGTTTTTATCCTTTAATAGACGCAGTTGAACATATGCAAAAATTTTCTGATTTATTGTTACTCTATTACTGAATATGCAGCTTTGTGTGCCAAATATGGTATACTGTGCAGATGGGCGAGCGATTTTGCAGCTACGGCTGAAAAGCAAAATATCACCGATTGTTGTCAAATTAGCGTGATGTGCGGAATAAAGCAAATGCATAGTTTCCTGTGCCCAGTCATCATTGAATATTTCATTTCGTACAGTGGACCACCGACATATATGTGCAACGTGGCCGCTTACACTTTTGCCTGTTCGCACGGTGCCTCTTTGCTACTCTTTTCGCCCGATATAACAACCACTGACATGCGGTTGGAAAGGCCAGTTGCCAACGAAATCAGACAAGCCAAGTATTGAATTGAACTAGTGAGGCCTGGCATAATTTTTCATGTTTCGACGCCAGCAATATGAAAATTCCAAGGTACTGTTGCTGGCACCTGAGACTTTTGTGAATCATGTGAAAACATACTACCACAACCTGAATCCTTCGCAATAAAGCTGGGTTGAATGACCTCAGAGGCTGTGCTCTGTTTATAGTTGTATTGCGCAACAAAACATACATGCCAGCATAATGCTTATTTCTTTAATGAAATTCATAATGTGCCAAATATGGCACATACCGACTACCGTCTGTATATCACGCAAGGTAAATGAAATGAGAAAAGTAAAAACGAGCATGAGCTTTTAAGGCCCCGAGATATATCACAATAATTTTTTTCATGCTTCTGTAGTGAAAACAAGGTGGAGAGAAAAAAAAAAAGGCGTTGCTGTTGTTCGCATGCCGAAGATGCACGTGAACTGTGAAATCTATTTTTTCCTGCAGCAGTATGAAAAACAAGTGAAATCAAGTTTTTCATACTGATGCAGGGATGGCAGGGCTTTTTTAAAATTAAGTGCGTATAACCATGGGAATTAATCTGGCGGTTTCTTGGAATTACAGGCGCAGAATTTTCCTAGCCAGAGGCTTTCACGCCAGGCGAACGAGATGCTCATCTGTCATGTTAACATTTCCTGCCCAGTTGGCTAGGAGCACTCGTAAGGGCTTTCCGAGGAAAGCTTGGCAAACTTCCATGGCATGGTCTTCCGCCCTTTTAGTCAGCTCCCGGCACAGCAACAGGTGCGGCAAAAGTGCAGACGAAAGCCCGTCGCAAATCTTGTCCCTTCGTCTCATGTCTAGCGCTACCTTCATGACATTGTCGATTTCATAGTACCATTATGTATGCCATATTAGCGCTCTCGAAACACGAAGTGCAATCAACAAGAAGGTTACAAACCGAGTTGTTAGAGAGCCCTGCGTGTTTGGATCTTCTTTGTTTATCTATTCCTTGTGTTGCGAGTGGGACTAAGTAATAAAATTGGTAGGGGGGCGCGAATTTTTTGAAAATTTCTAATAATGAATCGAATAGCGTTCTGTTCGATTCGGTACTCCAATCGAATAGCGCATATTCAGAATACCGAATTTTTTTAAAAA
The DNA here is from genome assembly GCA_030522465.1 of Rhipicephalus appendiculatus. Taxonomy (NCBI): domain Eukaryota; kingdom Metazoa; phylum Arthropoda; class Arachnida; order Ixodida; family Ixodidae; genus Rhipicephalus; species Rhipicephalus appendiculatus. The sequence goes on from JALIZH010011378.1 coordinate 67,243, forward strand.
ATAACTTTCGAATATTGAGCACCGACGGGCAAACCCCAGAGGAAGAAAATGTTCAAACAGTGAAGGGTCATCAGTTCCTGTCTTTGTGTTGTAATAACTGAAGGAAGGGACTACGGCTGCCCTCAGCTTCAGACGTGTAATTTTTGCACACATGTACATGAATAACAACAGATCAGTTGTTGTGTCAGTGTAAATTGATCTTGCCGGTACAGTGTTCAGCACTGATGGTTCTAGAGCTGCTGTTTGTGCGAAGGCACATGTTGTTATAAGTTGTTTATCTGTTCCATTAGATAGTTAGCTATATGCGTGGTGTTCTATTCAGCATTGTTTAACTTTTAGGCGTCAGTTTTATTTAGAAGCTATAGGCAAAGTAGCACCTTCAATACGGTAGTCGCTGCTGTATTTCAACATACCGTTACAAAATACCTCCCGGCTCCAGTCACTGCATTCGCCAAGCTTACCCCAGTTTTCATAATTGTATTATTTTGTGATGATTAAAAGCACTAGTAATGTTCTTTTGTTAATGTTGCGATATTGTTTCAGCAATATAATAATATCTCAGGTTCTTTTTTTATTAATAAATGTATAGCTCTATTGAAAATGGTTTCCTCAATTGCTATTCGAAAATTATTCGAATAGTACTCGAGTCGTATTGGTATTCGATTCGGTTCGAAAATTCACTAGTCGCACTCCTCCACATATGAACCGAATTCCAACTAGTCCAAACTACCACCTTCTGTACTGATATAACAGCATGTATTCTAAAGCGGATCTTTTTTTTTCTATATCTACGGGCGGAAAAACGGCTTGTTATAGATACAGATCCAGTTATTTCATTATTCAGAAAAAGGAACCTTTACCTTCTCATATACAGGCACGAACGAAACAGCAAGCCAAATAAGCAATTGGAGCTAGCTCTATGTCAGCTCGCGCCTCAGAGTAGCTACTAAATAATTCCAGTTTACTGGCAAGCTCTCTCGCAGCCAGCAGAAGACCAGATGGAATAGAAGCAGATCCTTGATTCTTTACATCCATCTTAGGGGTGTGTTAGCCTCTGAACTCACAGGGGCGTTCCCATTTTTTTGCAGCTTGTGGTATTCCAACCTAATGGAATGTTCGTCGAACACAGTGGCCCACAACATTTGCGCGGCATTTTGCCTAACGCATAAAATATCACACATGCGCAAACTGTCTTGAGTGACAATCATAGTTAACTATGCATTCGGAGAAAAACAACCACCGACTCCACCGATGTGCTCTTTTTTGAACCTGCTCTTTTTCGAACACTCGCTCCTTCACGTCGGCGCGTTGCGCGGAGCTCTCCCCACTGTCCCCTACTACTAGCGCCCCCCTAGCAAAATGCGGCGGCAACTGTCAACTCCGCTTCCACGCTCTCACCCATTGCCTGCGCCGCGACGCCGCAGGCCGCACCGTATGTTTTCATCGAGCGGCCGTGATAGTGCTTTATGCCGGGGTCCACCACGGACGTTGTAAAATATACACTAACACATGGCGAAGAAAAAAATCTTACAAAAAAAGTTCCGTCACCGAAAGTCGAGCCTACGACCTCCCGCTCCGCAGCGCGCGACGCGAATAGACTCGGCTACGAACCGTACGTTCTTCGGAATACTAACGCCAAGCTATTTATATACACCGTTTACTGACAGCGGTACTCGGAGATCGTCGACTCCAGCATATTTTTGTTATGACTAGCGAGATAGCGCGATGGGCGCCCTGTGCGTCCTTTAAAGGTCGTGGCCTTGCGTGTTGCGATGCGTGTGCGCCTCGATGCGGTGCGGGCGCACGCGTTTATCTCGTGATATCAGTTTGTAGTACGTCTTGTGAATTCCCCGCCGTTTAACTTACAGAGAGCACGAAGGTCACTTTGCTCGCTGCAGAAGCCGCGTTAGCGAAAGAGGCGCGCGGCGCGCCGCTCACACACAAGGAGGTAACGACTGTGGCAGTTAGTTCGCACTCGCCCGTGTACTTAGATTTAGGTAGGCTACATGTTAGAGAACACCAGGTGGTCAAACTTTCAGGAGCCCTCCACTACGGCGTATCTCATTATCACATCGTGGTTCAAGAATGAGAAATTGCAGTTATTATTTTGTTTATTCGCGCTCATCCTGTGTATACTTGTGCGTTCGTTTCGTGCATTCTTCTCTTCAAGCAGCGCGCTTTAAGTGTCGAGGCGTGACAGCTAATTCACGCTTGTCGTGTGCGTGTTCTTTTCGCGCGCATGAGCCGCAATTTTTCGCGCAAAACAGCCAAAGTACCTTTGGTTCGCTAAGAAATTCTTCGCATTTAATAGCCGATTGTTTTTGTGGTGTTGTGGCTGATGATGCTGAATGAGAGCTGAGCGCTTCGTAATGAGTTTGCAGTTTTAAACCACTCGCTCGTTGCGCAGTTCACATGGTGCGACGCTTGGTGCAATGCTCCAATTCTACGCTTCCGACATGCAGTATTACGCCTGTATAGAGCGTTTTCCTCAAGCAGTTCCAAGGACTGGCTTCGCAGTGTGGTGGAACGCGCGATAGCCGTGCTGAAGGCCAGGGTTCCATTTCAGCTTCAATGCTCATTTTTATTCGTTGCATCCACTGGGGTTTTTCGCTCACAGGCAACGCCGCCAGTCAAATCCAATACTGACGCTGAACCTACGTTTCCTGAGACGCTGGCTCTTTACCTCTATTACGTTGAAAAATTCATCAGCACCGCTGTTCACGGCGCGGCGGAGATGCCATAGTCAACGTTACCTGTACACACCTGAAAGATCTTGGACCCGATAGATCCTCCGGTTTCGTTCGGTGCGTACAGTTGCGTTCTAATTATCAAGCTATTGAAAAGCTGCTCCCATCCTTATTCGTATCACGATCGGGGAAAACTCCATTTCTAAGGCAAATACGTCCACGCTCTAAACATTTGGTTTCTAGCGTTGCTTCCAAGCAAAGAAAAAATCATACGATGTAGAAGTATTTTCCCACTTACATTCCCTCGGTCTTTAATTGCACTTACCTTAAAAACGGGGAGAAATTTCAGTTCGTATTAACGCTTACAATCGAGCAATACTAAGCTAGTTCACTTATTAGAGAGCCCTTGATATTTTGAACTACATTTTCACATGAAACGCTGCTCCTAGTCGCTGTCACTGGTCACTGTCAAGTCATATGCTGTCAGAAATACTAATGAGTGGGTCAGTTGGGCGCGCCTTATATTGACAACGTTTATTAGGCCATGAACTTTGTGGTTTATTTGTATTAGTGCCTTGAATATTTCCTACACAAAACCATATCAAAGAGAAAAAAAACACCTTTTGAGAAAAAGATAATTTTTGTGGTTTCTAGTGAAACATTGCATTTTCCTATGCAACGCATATTTCCGCAAATATTATACTGAGCACAGCAAGAAAGAAAAGATAATGTGAGAGAGATCAAATACAACCTAGCAATTATGCTTTTTTATATTACCACAGGGCTGGACAAACTTCTTGTTCTTTTTAGGAAAATAGCCGTTCATTTTCGTGTGCTGCCTGCAAATAAAGAAAATTGTTATTAGGAATTTGTATAAGAAATTTCCGGAAGGTGGCATTACTTCAATTCTCCTTGGCTGAAGGAGTAAGGAGTTAGAAAATTCTGGTTTAGTCTATAATTTGCGTCACGTCCGCTTGACACCACCAATGTCTGCCTCAAGTGGTGGCGAACGTCCATATGCGAAACTGTGACCACAAAAAGGGAAAAGAAAAGAAAGACACTAGTCTCAGCTGCATGATTGTATATGGCAACTTTGGAGCATCATACTCGCAGAGCCCATGTGTTTTGATTTGATTATGAAGAAAAAAGTATGCCTGCCAGCCAAGTGGAGTTCCGCCATCAGAAGCCCCAACAAGGGGGATCAGCTTTGGGCCGTCCAGAGAGCCCACGATGCGGCGGTCAGGCTTAGTCTGTCCGTCCCAACGTGGGAGAAGCCCACTGCGCGCTAGTCGCGTCTCTCAGGACTATAATAAAGTTCCACCATCCATCCATGCCTGCGGCTGCTGCTTCCACACGCCTACGTACGCCGTCATTTACCAAAGCAAACGCTAAAACAACACGAAAACAGCTAGGTGCGCATTCCTTAAAGGAGTTAAATCTGGAACGATATTCGCACCAAACCTTTGCTCATACTTCTATTTTCGTTTGTGTGCTTTGGGATTAGGCGAATCAATTGTCCAGTATAAGGTAGAGGGTGGTGAGGTTTTGTTAATTTCACTGGCAAGAGAGTCACATCCTGAGCTCTAATAAAGGTAAATGAAACAAAACACTATTAATGAATTACGTTTTGGCATCGCTGCTGAATGTCTGAGAGGTGCTTGTAAGAGATGATTTTTGTCACAGAAAGACTTTGAACACAAGACTGTACAGCCGAAAAAACTCAATCACATCAGAAAATGTCCCACAGAAGACAGTGCATGGGTTAAGTGGAGACTATCTTTTTTGTAAAAGTACAAATATAGCAGGGCTATTCTAAACGTAAGGGCCTTTTGGTACCCCAAAAGTCAGTATTCCGTAGGGAAATTTTCGATTGGTGGGTTTAATTTAGTATAAATCTAAGTCACTTTTCCACATAATCACCGCTAACTTAGCAGTTTTCGTACCGCTTCACCAGTTTCTTTAGTTCCTCTGGATGTTCTTTAGTTCCTCTGGAAGTTCGCCGCTTGGGAATTCAACCAGTTGACAACGGCAGTCTTGAGTTTCTCGTTCTCTTTAAACCGTTGTCCTCCAGACCACTGTTTCAAGTACAAGAACATTATCTCCTTTATTCTGGCTGCGGTGTGTGGACGAGTGCTCTCATGGAGGACGACAAGTCTGGAATTGTCGTCCCAAACGCTCACCAAAAGTCTCAATTCGGTGAGGGTTTCGCAGTATATGTCCGCTGTAACGGTGGCCCTACATTCCATGAAATCATCCAAAAGAACGCCCTTTTCGTCCCAGAAAGCGTTCGACAACATTGTCCGGCTCCAATAAGGAGAGTGCTTGAATTTTTTCGGTTTTGGAGAAGAGGCGTGACGCCACTGCATTGAGTATTGTTTTGTTTCTGCAGTATCGTAGCATATATAGGTCTCGTCGGCGGTAACCATGTGCGCGATTAGCGATCCAAAGACGTTTGTCCATTTGACATACTTTGTTGTTTGAATTGGTCGGTAAGCATTTTTGATACCTACCTTGCACATACATTGTGATATCTGAAATTTTCTGTCCCAATCGAGTAAATTGTGGCGCAACCAACAAGGGGAGATTTATGCGACAGACCACTAAATGTCAGTCGCTGATCTAAACGCAGTTCTCAGTCCCGCTTGTTGAACAGTTTCATTGGTCTGGATGCTGGGCCTACCACTCCGCTCTTCGTTGTGCACATTTGAGCGGCCATTGGCAAAGTCTCGACATCGTTTTCTGACATTTTCTCAGCTTATCACTTTAGGACCATAAACTAGGCACAGCTCTCCATGAATTTGAGATTCTGATGACCATTTTTCGTACAGCAATGGAAGTACAGCTCGCACTTGACAAAAGGCGGCAAGGAACGATTTTCGCGGACATTGTCGTCGCCATACCCTGACAAGCAGACGACTACTGAGCCATAAGAAAAACTTCAGTATATTCGCGAAGAATTAGCAGATGGCGCTGCACAAATACATCTTTATTCTGACGTGTAAATATTGAAATATTAGCAAACACCCCTTACTTTTTCAATAACCCCCCTGCACCCGTCGGCAAAATAAGTCGGGTCGCGCGAGCGGCAACCACAATCAAATAAAACTGCATCGCCGCGCCATGTGACGTTGAATGTCTGGTGTCGAGACATGGCAGTGCGCGTGCACGTACTTCCACGCTCGCAGCTATATCTTTCTACTCGCTTTGAGCGTACCAGCTGATTACATGTAGCGTTTTGCGGGCGCTTTCTTTTTTCAATACGTCACGTGCGTCATTCGCCGGGGCACGGCTGACGTGACAAAGCCTTGCCCCATACAGCATTAGTTGCCCTCTCCCTCTGTGCATGTTCTTTTTGATCAAAACGTGCCGTGTGGTACTGAAATACGAACGAGGGCACCGGAATCGAAGAGGCATTGAGCCGATGAAAATTCTTCAGATTACTCTCATAAGACGAAAAGGTCCGGCTGCTACGTGTTACCTGTCCGATAAAGGTAAAACAAGTGGCGTACCCTTCACCGCCAGCGTGCCCCCGTCGAACTGAGAGCGCGGCGGCGACAAAGAAAGCGACCACTACCGCATAACACCACATGTAATGAGCTAGCCTTTTGCAAGCGAGTAAAAAGACATGCCTGCGGGTGTGAAAGGATGCAATGCACGCTGCGATGTTTCGACACCCGGTGCTCAACGTCATACGGCGCGGCGATGCAGTTTTATCTGATTGCGGTCGCCACTCACGCGTCCCGACCTATTTTGCCGACGGCTGTACATACAGGAAGGTCAGACCCTTCTTTCCCTTAAGGGTAATTTTGGCTGCCCACCTCGGCCCGCAATCTCGCAGCCTAAAAACCACGTGTTATAGCTATCTGAAATATGTGTCCCAAATCAACTGCGACCCTTCTTCGTGAACTTGGCTCGTGGCGTTAGCAGTTCTTTCGAAATGTGACGAATAGCGGCGCTATGCTGTAAAAGCCATGTTTAGCGATACCTGTAATCTTCACGAGCTCTGGCGACGTCCAGAAATGCATGGAACAGTGGTATGAACAAATAAGTCATATATTGGCTCGCCTCTACATACTTTGGTTTATAGAAGTACACTCTAAGGTGGTGATCGTAATATGGGCGTTGAATTGTGGACCATCGACAAAATGAGCTCACGAGGTGAAATCGTCGGTGCCTTCTTTCCTTCGTTTATCGTCGAACCAGGTGCATTGTCTGGAAATTCATTGTTTTATATGCAAAGGGCAAAGTTCTCCGGTGCATTTTATGACTAACTTTACCATAGTTTATAGGCAATTAGTGCGCGCAACATGTACAATCAGCGTCAAATGAAACGCGAACAGCGGCAAACATTAGAACTAGTATAGCGCGCGCCATCTAGTCATCGTCATAGACAGGCGCGCAGCACTCCGGTTTTGCAGCACTGCGCATGTCCATAGTGATGAGCGGACGGCGTGCACTATACCATTGCAAATGCTTGCCGCTGTTCGCGTTTCATTTGACGCCGACAGTGCGTACATGGAATGTATTTAATAAATATTTGTAATTTCATATATTTCCGTTCAACCTGTGGCGTGAATTATTACGTTTCAGTTGAACGCCAGGGAACCGTGTAATCGCTCCACCTGGCTAACACGGCTGAAAAATTGAACATTGCAAATAACCTTTTAATTTGGGGACCAGACGACATCCAAACCACATATAGGCTGCATTGATCCGGATGGCTGTTTAGGTTTCATGTAAATGCTGATCTCATGAACCAGAAGAAACAGCGAACATTTCTGACAATTGTGCTAAGATCACCGACGCTGCGATTGTCAAAAAAGCTGAAATATTCTTTCCAACTTCGATTTAATCGAAGTTGGAAAGAAAGAATCGAACTTGGAAATAATATTGTAATCGTAAGGCTGCCCGATAATGTGAAAAAGAGAGAGCGAAATAAATACTACCTTTCTTAGACGGTTGTCCTTCTTCAAGATTGCCAGGCCATATCCGAAACCAAATGTATGTTACATGGTAAAGAGATGTAAGAAAGGCTCCTTCCTCGCTTCGATGTTATCGCTCACAAAATAGGTGTGGGCAAATAAATTTATGGTGCAGATGTGATCTAATGAAGCCTTTACGTGAAAAATTTGTCCACGCCAACAATATGCTGGATGCATGTTTTCTTTTTTTTCTGAGCTTTGCATCTATCTTTTTTTTCTCGATACGGAATTCAATGTTGTTTTCCGAAGAAAAGCAGGATGAAAACTCACTTGTATCGCCTGTTTCTGTTTAAATAAATGTAATACAGTATGTTTTTTTTTTGTTTTTTTAATAACCGGCAATGTATCTGACATCTCTTAAGGCCCAAATGTCTAGGCTACATATATTGTATTTGATGATGCCGTAAGTCAATTGATGTACTTAACCCAATATACCTACGTTGCATGAACTCCAGTGAAGCTTTACGGTCTTGGTGAATATTATGTTAGAAATAACATTTAAATTCATAGCTTGAATTTGGAAACACAGAATTCTTGTTGTATATTTATTAGGGGGGTGTCTTTGCGTGTATGACGAGGAGTAGAGAACCTTATATAGCGAATTTTGCTTAGTGAGGGATGGCTTGAAGGAAAGGTCTTCCCGCAACAAAACGAAGTTAGCAAGAGCCGCTAGTGCAAATGCAGCCATGTCGTATTCCTTATAATTTGCAAAGCTCCGTGCACCATTCGTTGCGATTCCGAGGAAGAGCGTGCTAGTGTGAGGCCGAAGTAAGCTGACATATTGCGCGCTGCTTGCGTGAGCGCCACATCTTGATCACATAATCGAACGCTAAATGGGCCACGGTGCAATTGTCCTCGCGGACATACTCCTGAACAAAGCACAGTTGTCCCACTCTTTTACCGTGGCCACTCTCTCGCTACTCACCGAGCGGCAACGCGTTTTCCGAAATGACGTGAAATGTTATGCCACCCTGCGGTGTAAGCAACCTTGGGGATGCAGCCTAAACCGCCACGGTGGTCTAGTGGTTATGTCGCTCGACTGCTGACCCAAAGGTCGCAGGATAAAATCCCCGCCGCGGCGGCAGCATTTTCGATAGAGGCGAAAATACTTCAGGCGCGTGTACGTAGATTTAAGTGCGCGTTAAAGAAGCCCAGGTGGTCAAAGTTTCAGGAGTCCTCCACTACGGCGCCCCACATATCGTATCGTGGTATTGGGACGTTAAGCTCAAAGCATTATCATTATTGGGGATGAGGCTACGAATTTTAGTTTTCTCAGGCTTTTCAGCGCGGTTCTAGCCGCTATTCGATTCCTTTTAGAGGCAAGCCTGCGTTTCATCTCAACCCTTTTAGCAAAATAATATAGATTTGCGTAACAGCCCCTCCGGCCGAAAGGGAAAAAACCGCCAGGCCTGTGCGGAACGCGCAGCACAGCCACAGCGAAAGCTCGGAGAGCGGCTTTTCTAGAGCCTTTTTTAAACACTTTTGGGACAACTACTACAAGCGCACTTGCATGGTACCCACTACACCATAAATCATCATAATTTTTGTGTAGTGGGGAAGCGTCTACTATGCCATTATTCGTCATTCTTCGGAAAAGCGCGGTACCCGCTACACTCTTGAAACGCATTATGTGCACTTTGTTGATGCTGTGGCTGACGACGATGAATAATAATGCCTCAGGCTTTTTTAAAGGGTTGGAGCAATGAACGACCCACTCGTTACGGAATTCGCATTGTGTGACACCTGGTTCTTACTTTACTGCTCTAAAACGCTTTACAACACACGTTAACGCGATTCCTTACCCGACATGAAGCCTGCGTAGGGTCAGTTTGCACCGCAGTTTCAAGCAGCGGCGTAGTTCAGGGGTAGAGCGCTGGGCTGCCACGCAGAGGACCCGGGTTCGATTCCCGTTCATTCATAGCTGTTTTTATTTATCTAGTTTTTTTTCTTATTTCGTGCGACATTGGTTACGGACACCGGTGGCGGCGGCGGACAACTACGGCGCAGAAACGACCCTTGTTGTGATCTGAAAAAAAAGACAAGCACAAGAAATACGTCAGCAGAAGGTGCAGCAGGACAAGGTGTCTTTCTTGTGTTTGTGTTTCTTGTGCGAAAAAAGTGTTATCGATACTCAGCAACTAGCCCGTCAACGCATTGTGCTGCCCATATTTTCTTGCACTAGCATTGGCATCCGTATGTATGACACAAAAGAACCACATTGTCCAAGATGTAGCCTACGCGCGGTATATTTAGATCATAATGTGATATATCCTGCGTCTTTACGGCAGTGCGAGGGAGTGCGAGGCATGCTCGAGAAAACAAGTTATTGTTACATTATAGTGCCCGGAGAATGTAGAAGTTCGAGTTGTTTCGAGCTTACCTGGCTCTAGTGCGTGTAAAGCGCAAATACGAAAAATTATCTCAAATATCCCCAAACACCAATACCAAATAAATAAAAAAGCCAGAGTTTCACTGCAAGGGCAGAAACAGTGAATACGATAGCAACGAATTGGAATGTTGTATGGTGTTAGGCTAGCAGCTTACTGTTTAGTCATCCGAGATGGCTTAACTCATCAAAACACTGACGTTGGAGAAAGCGGTCGCTGCAGCGTCGGAAGTTACCCTCGTGCTAGCTGTCTGTCAGTTGAACGCAATCTCAGCGATGAGGGCACAGCGCGTGCAATGCATGAACGGTCAGTGGACCTCTGTCGAGGGCGGGCAAGCGCAACCGCGACTGGCTGCTTTAGCTACGCAGTTTCTGCTGGAGCCGCGAATTCCCGCTGTTGGACTCCTCCGTGGCCTTTCCGTGCGACGAAAGACAGCGTGCGCATTTTTATGCTCTTGCGTCGCGCTGGTCGGCTGCCTTTTTGAGTCCCACACGGAACATACAAAGCGTTGTCATCACCCATGGACATTATAAGGTACTTAACGTCGATGAAAAACTGCAAAAATGCGCCTGGAGTGACCATCACGGGCGTAGGCAGAAATTTATTTTGGGGAGGGGGAGGAGGGGGGGGGGGGGGCTGGGGCACTACCTTTATCACAACTGGAGGCCGGGCAGGTAAATGTGGTCGAGTGTCATTTTGGGTACGCCATGGCAAAAAAAAAAAAAAAAAACTGGGGGGGGGGGGGGGGATGAGGGCACGGGCCCTGTGTGCCACCCCCCTGGCTACGCCACTGGTGATCACAGAATTGCTATCGGAATAACAAAAAAAAGTAATTGAACAACGTCAGCACTTAATAGATCAATTGAACAACACCGTAATATCTGAGTGCGCGAAGAGGGACTTTGCCACAGGTCACTGGAATAATTTTGCGGAGTTTATAATGAGATGCTCGAACGGAATCGGTGTACAGGCGTCGGGTCCTCTAAGGCGGCAGTGGTGAACGGTGTCTACGCGCGATGGCTGTTTTCGCTGCCTGTGGCAAAAGTAATATGCCGAATGGAGAGGTATCGCGATCCAATATCCAATTTTTATTGCCACCGCAATTATATGGACACCTCTGGCGCATTTTGAACGTCACCGTGACGTGTTGTATATAGAATCGAAAAATTAATAAATCAATCTCGCAACAAATCTGTGAATTAGTTCAACACATCAGATAATTTGATATATAACTTTTAATGCAATTACCTTATTTCTGGAGCGAATTTTGGTGAGCAAGATGGATTCACTGTAACGTTAACGACTGTGTAAGAAAGCACCCGTCTTTTATGCGTAACGTTTCTTCAACTAAATAATAAAGAAAAAAAAAACGACAACGTCCATGGATTCTTCGATGGCTGAACGACACCTCGCTTTAGCACGACACCTACTTGCTCATGAATGACGCGGCACTGCGCCCATGATAAGTGGTATGGTCGCTGTCGCAGCCTTCAGTGAAGACTTTTGTTGATCTGGGGCGCGATTCTCGCGATGTCCACTTACTGCCTACTTCGGCCTCCACTGATTGGCTGGAGCTCGGCGAGCAGCGCGCTGTCTGTTTCCGGTCTTTCTTCCGCAACGTCATTTTGACCTCAAGCAGCTTTCACAACTCTCGACACAAATGAGAAAGACGGAATGCGTTTCGCCGCAACGAATGCTGCCCCCAGAGATTAGCTTTCGGACGCACATCTCAGAGGCCGTGCATGAACTCTAATCACGTTAGCCCTTGAATTAGGTTTAACGCGGCCGCCCGCCTGACGCACCTGGAAGGTCGGTACGCATTCTTGCATCGTTCTTCAAACGTCTCAACACGTTCATACGCAACTTCAGACTTGTCAAGTTTGTTTAAGACCCCCTGTTACTGTGCATTTCATCCACTTTCTATCTTTTTACGCTGGGAATATGCTGGCGGGTTCAGTGCGCCGACGTGGTCAAGAGCGCAATGACGTCACGGCTCGCCGCTTTTCCGAGTAACTGAACGCGCTCCGCCGAAGTGGACATGTCCACTAAGTGGACACCGCGAGAATAGCTCCCCTGGTCACATACAGTCGGACATACTGTCAAACGTAGGGTACAATTTGTCGAAGAGATAGACAAGAGCTCATGCCGTTGCTTTGGGTTTAAGGCCACGTTGATGACACGGCTTCAAACATATTTACACGTCACAATATTTACACGTCGTGGCAGTTAAAGGACTACAGAAGCGGGTAAAGATGTGATCACTCACTTTGCACCACAAATATCAGTTTTATCGAAACGGAGTGCCCGCTAGCTTGCGATAATGTGCATGTCATAACTAACAATCGTTCGCGCAGAACTGATATCGCGTTAACGAGAGTGCCGACGTTACGTTGGATTATTAGCCTCCCTTCACATGCCAGTGTAGTCGACGTGCCTGGCAAGCCCGCATTATGCACACGAATACTAAATTTACCCAAGACGTCCAACCGCCTCGTAACTCTTAATTCAAAGCGATAAATCTGGCATAGGGGGCTACTCACCCACTCCTTCGTATTAAATCGGTTCCCATAGTGCGTGGCATCTGGCGGAATTTTCGCGTTATGGCTTATCAGTCAGGTTCGTCATACACGAACACCCTCCGTTGCCAATTCTGGTAACACAATTCTGCCAATTCTGGTCATGCGACCATGAGCGCACCTGGACACCATGAGGCACCATGAGCGCACCATGAGGCGGCTGGACAGACAGACAGACAGATAGAGAAATGATCAAAGTGTCTTGGGTTCGCTAAGAAATCTGCGCCTTTAATTATACCGTGACATCAGCGCGAAAGTATGATAAACTAAGAGAGAAAGATAACTTATTAAAAGGCAGGGAGGGGTTGGCCTCAGCTTGTGCACTCTATCTTGCTACTCTGCACAGCAGAAAAGCGGAACGAAAAAAAAAAAAAGGAGTGATAAAGTGTGATGATGGGGAGAGAAAACAAGAAACTAGCTGTACAGATCACTCATGGAATTACAAGCATGGTTGCACACAAAGCCACCGGCTGCGCGTACTGGCCTATGCCCAATTCACAAAAGGAAATCGTTGTTATTTTCGTACAGTACGGTAGTCTTGCGGCAGTTACAAATATGGCGGTACATTAGTAAGTGAGGGCAGGGACACAGACACCCTCGAGGATGAAATCAATAATATTCGTCGGCGAAAGAGGAGGCTTGAGTTTTTCGACTGTCTCTCAGCTCTTGTATCGGGAACAGCCCCTCTTAGTGTGAGGTGTCAGGGGATAGGAACGAACGTGGACCCATCGCGGAGAGCGAATGATAACGGGCTGAAGAAGAACTGCGGCTATAGGAAGGCCTTGACGGCGTGGTTGCAACTCACTGTCTGAAGGTCAAGAATGGGCGCACGCATATGCGCTTACGTAGTTACGTGCATCTTGCGGATGGTGGCGTTCCAGGCCTGTGACGTATCCGGGTAGACCACAAGAAGGGTAGGTTGGCCGACCGTCCATTGTTCGCCATGCATGGACCACTCCATAAAATCCAGATCGTGGTGGTGTGGTGGCAAAGCATTGCTAAGAAATGGAGGCGCAGCCAAAAATTTCTGTTGCATTTCTACTATGATAATAAATTTCATATAGCGCGACTGAACATGAATATTTTCACGTTAATATTTTATACAACCCGGGTAATTTTCAGTTTATTATAGCTTTATTTCCAGCTTGCTATTTTTCATTGTGAAGATCATATTTCATTATTACAGAAGGCGATCTGTCCAGCTGGCTTTCCTTTGACGAGCGGGTGCGACAGGGATTCGCCTTGAGGAACCATGGTCTGACACATTTTTTTGTAAATAATGTGTACTCGAGTTTCAAGCTTTCTTAATGCTGGGAAACACGCTTTCGCAGCCATGGCTACATCGGACGTGTTCCAGACTCGCAGTTCGTACTGGTTCATATGGCCTGGCGAAGAAGAAGAAAATAATTAACACAGCTCTAGCTGAAGCGGACACGTGCAACTGTGAGCAAACGAGAGTAGTTTATTGGACAGGGTGCAAAAATATTTCTTTGCGTTCAGCGTAATGATATTTTAGAAGGCCCGTTCAACCAAGATATAGCCCCAAGTACCGGCTCATTTATATTGCCACTTGTCAGCATGACATCAGTGACGGCGAATTTTTGCAGACATCGTAGAAGAAAGCACTTGTGACACCGACGTGAAATCTTTTGCATTTATTTGATCAGGAAACAATACCTAACGCAGTTTGGAAACATTTCTATGAGCCTTACCTCATGTAGCTGTGTGAGCACATTTTTACAACGAAGAATGCATGACATTCGTCTGCGTGGCTTGCGTTTACTGGGACTCTGGGAGGTATGCGGTCGGCATTGGATTTATTATTACCTGACGCAATGGCCCATCAGCTTGACTCCTGTTTTATGTAACACTGAGTGATAAGTTTTTCGGTGATTATGTGATGGCGAAGAAGATATAAACTATGTTCGCGCGCTCTATTCCTGCTAATGACAGCGCATTATTTAGTTGTAGCATGTAGCGCTAGGCAGCTGTGTGGGAGCAATCATTTTGCGTCGGCATTCTGCACTTAAAACCTAACATTACGTCGTCCTATCAAACACACCCGCATTCAAAGTCGACGTATTTGTGGTGCTGGCGGTTTTGCAGGATTACTGTCATATCCCTACTGAAAAAATCCGCATGCCGTCAGACGCAAAACATACGGATTCCGCATATTTTCCGTATAAAATATATGGATTTTGTAACGGACGTATACGGATGCTTACGGAAATTGTAAGGAACATACGGAAGTATCATATGCTACATAAGGAATTCCGTATAGGCGTACGAATGTAGCCTTAAGGAATATGCGGATGCCGTATCTGTTATACGGATAGACTCATACGGCGATACGGAATATAAGGAAAGTATGATACGGAACAGGCGGAAACCGCATGGGATACGGAAAGAACAAACGGAATCCGTATGCGCTATGCGGAAAGATCCACGTAGCAATAAGTAGTATACGGAAAGCATGGTGTTCTACCTGAACCCATGACCATAGGCGAGCGCACGGGGAGGGGGGGGGGGGGGCTTTCCCTCTTGTCACCTAAGAGGGGGGGGGCCTCCCTCCCTCTTAGATATAGAGAAGTATAGCCTGCTGTATACTTTCTGTGCCCGTCAAACGCTCCCTCGGCGACCGTCGTCTTTTCCTCTCACCCACCATGGTACTAAGCTACATTCCACTGCGGCGCGCCGCCACCTACGTTGGGCTTGTCTTTCGTGGCTTGAGGCGCTCCTGCCAGTGTGTGGCACGCTGCCGCGTCTAAGCAATTGCGCTTGCGACGTTTCCTTGCTGCTGCGATTCTTTACTGATATACCCGTAAGCGCTTGTAGCCATCGCACAGAGCAAACAAAAGCTTCATCGACGTACGACAGGTTATAGCCATGACCAAGCGTGGCTAGACGCAGCCGGGCAAGGCTGCTGCCAAGCGAGCTCAGCCTGTAGCGCCTGGTCATCTCCCACACATGTGCCCCTAACATGAAGCGACATCACGGGACAAGTTATCTCGACCCTTCAGTAGCAGTTGGTGTCTTGCTCAGGCCTGGTCTGGGCGAACACGGTGACAGCAACCACGGTTTCTGGGCTCACCTCATTGCCATCACTCGGACCTGCGCGTGCCTCTCCTACAAGTTTATGAGGATACCTGGAATGCCAGTGCTGAAGCGGCTGCCCTGCCCTTCGCAACCAGCTAGGCGTTGGATGTCCTGTGGTTGTGCGGCAGTGAATAGGCACCCGTCGGTTAGCTGTTGCCTACATTGCAACCAAATGGTGACAGGTGTGTGTGTGTGTGCTGCAGAAAAGGCTTATAATCTGCAGGATCTCGTAACACCTTGGGAACCCGAAGGTGCATGACGCGAATTGCCACAACTCTAGTTACATCAGAGAACCACCTATTTTTGTGTCACCATGGACTTTCCTTGCTCCACCACGTTTCCCGCTTGCTTGGCATTACAGCTTCAAAGGTTTACCCGCCAGTGAGAATGCCATGCCTTCATTGTAGTTAAGGATGGCGGGTCAATGCGATTACCTCGCAACGGCAGGACCTGTGTGAGAGATTCTGCTGTTTCTACATCCTCATAATATTGAGCATGGTCAGTGGTGGCAGACGTGAAGTGCGTGTGTATTGGTGCGTGCCAGTACAGTGTTGTCGTGTGGTCTCGCGTACAGTGCACACTGTTTGTACTTATTCTGCATATGTAGGTACGCGTGCAGAATAAAGGTTCAGTTTTATTGCCAGTGTGAATGTCAGGCCTTCATTGTAGATAAGGGTGGCAGATTAGTGCCATTCCGTTTGCAGTACCGCGTGAGATCTGCTGTTGTTTCTACATTCTCGTCATATCTGGCATGATCAATGACGGCAGGTGTGAACAAGTGCATGTGTTGTGGCGTGTGCTAGGGTGTCGTGTGATCTGACAGTGTGCATTGTTTACGCTTATTCTGACTGGTGCGTGCCCCGGTGTCGTGTCGCCTGACAGTGCGCATTGTTTATGCTTACTCTGCGTGTCAGAACTGCCACTGTTTCTACATTCTCGACACATGAAACATAACCAGGGGTGGTAGACGTGAACAAGTGCGTGTGTGGTGGTGTGTGCCAGGGTGTTGTCTTGTATGACAGTGCGCATTGTTTGTGGTTATTCTGCGTGGTGCATGCGAGGGTGTTGTCATCTGACAGTGCACATCGTTTAGGCTTATTCTGCGCGTACATGTGCAGAATAAATATTATTCAGTGTGCTTTGATCTCTCGATTAAGCTGTCCTCCAACAAGTCCTGCCTTAATGGAAGACCTTGTCTGCATTCTATAGACTTGCTAAACCAAAATCACACAACAATTAACCCTTGTACAAGTCAATTTTGCCTTACAGAAGATAGATTTTAGTATCCCGAAATGGACGGTAGAAAATCATATGGCATCTGATGCGGAAAAGGTATATATGTAAGCCTTATCATGCGGTTTCCGCACGACCACAAATCCGCACGACCAGCCGTATCATACGGCATCCATAATACCATATTTCCGTATAAATGGAAGCCGTATATACGGAGGACACGGATCCGTATTATGCGGATCCGTATCATGCGGATCCGCACCATGCGGATCTGTACCATGCGTATCCGTACCATGCGGATCCGTACCATGCGGATCCGTAATCCCATAATTCCGTATATACGGATCCGTATCTTCCGTACATACGAATTTTTTCACTAGGGATATGGCGATAAAATCTTCTATATAAAAGCGTTACATGGTAGCGCAGTGCCTTTAGAGTTTTTAAAATGGCCGACGAGAAGCGACAAACTGCTGAAATTGCACCACGGGATGTGCAGTGCCTTTAAAGCAGGAGGAGGGGCGCGGCCCTAGGAATCCGGGTTGGACTGGCAGAAATTGTGGCCGGCCGAGTGAGGGCGTGGGTGGTGTGTGCCCCGCCGGAAACACAGGCAGTGACGAGTCAGTTACGCTGTGTGAAATGTAACGATCTTTCAGGCTTATTTGAACTGCCTTTACGAATAAATGTGTGAATAAATCGCGGAAGTCTCCGAACACGTTCTTTGAAGTAGACGGCGCGAATCTCTGCAGGTGCCACGAGCAGTTGAGTCACTACGCGACAGGAAAATAACAAGTTTAGGATTAAGAGAAATAGCCAGTACAACGTCCACGTACTTGCGACAGCTATTCCTTACGTGAATGAGGTATCCTACAGCTTCATAAAGATTGCGGCAAAAACGGATTTCGAAGTTGCGGTCTACGCTCGTGGTAACCATAACAATTTGTGCGTAGGGTGAGGCAATATATTCGAATATTCGTGAAAACTTTGCACAGTGCATGAGTGCCGTATTCGATAACGTGAAATTTTGAAACGGACTCTTCTACATTGCGCAACTACACCGTTGTGTATAGCTTAGCCTGCGCGAAATGACTGCCATATGAGTGTGGAAATTCGGGTTGATAAATATTTCGTTATTAATACGTGACTATTGGATGATAGCATGAACAGCAGGCTGAGAAAGATTGTGAGGCGTTTGAAATACACAAGGTGGCCATGCATCAGTGGATGCTGTGTGTCTTCACATCACAGTAAGTTACGCCCTGTCGACCGTAGCGAATCGTTCTATGTGGCGTTTATGACTCTTGCACATGGTATGTTTTTAGCGGAGGATTTCCTCCGCTAGCAGGGAAAATTATATAAATAGAGTTATTCACCGCTGAGTGTGTTGTCTTCACTACATTTTGTTCCTCTCTGCCTTCTAATAAATTATATCTCTCTCGGCAGATCTTTTTCCGCAGCTTGTTCAGCTTAAAAACTTCCCGTCTTGCTATTTTAACATTCTCCTGCACGTATAGATAACCATCATATACGCATCGATGACTGCTGCTCGAGAATACCGATTGTGGTTCTGACGAAATCAAATATAACATATAGATAGCATTTGATTTGTGCAAGAAACACAGCTTCAATCATTTTGGTTGAAGAAATGAGCCTTATTTGAAGCCTACATTGTAACCATTGTTTAACAGCGGAAGCAACGCTTTAAGCAACATGCTTCTTCGGCAATATCGTTTCTTTTAAAGTGTTAGCAATTTTATTAGCGGGGTAGCTAGCGCCACCCTTCTTGTGCACCACGATTAGTGGACAGTGGCTTAAGACGAGCCTGGTGGAGAATGTGTACAGAGTCAGTGCGCGTTCGTGTGACAGCGCGGTTGTGTGTGCGCGTGTGACAGCGCGGTTGTGTGAGCGCGAAAGAGTGGAGGTTCGACGGACGCTGTGTGTGTCCCCCGAGCGATGAACTCAAGTGCGTGAGTTTTGTACTCTTTCGTGTGAACTTTAACTTTCAACTTATTAAAACCACTTTCAACCAACCATCCTGTCATTGTGAGTCCCGGATTTTCCAACATGTCAGAAGCGGGATTACCAAGCCTAACCAACTGAGCGCCACCATGAACAGCCAGGGACATCGAAGTGGAGGTGCCCCAGCCGACAGCGACAACGAGAGTGGTGTTACAGCTGAGACTATGCGTGAGGCGTATTCTTCAGTGGGTGCTGAACGAAGCAATGGTGTTACCGTGCGCGAACTGTTGAACGCTCTGATGGAGAAGGACCGCGTCCTGAAGGCGTTGCTCGAGCGCTTGGCTCCGTCAGCGGCGCCACAGCCCGTGTCCGCAGGAACGCCCGGTGGAATCGCTGCGTTCCAGGTAATGCCCGACCTCAGCAACAACATACCAAGCTTCGACGGATGCGAGGACGCACCCTCGGCAAGGGACTGGATTGAGAATCGTCGTTCGACTGCGACGCTGCACAGCTGGCCTGAGCCTTTCATGCTTGAGACCGCAAAGTCCCGTTTGACCGGACCGGCGAGAGACTGGCTGCGTTCAAGGAGATCGGAAATCAAGACTTGGAGGGATTTCGAAGAGCGTTTTCGACAAACCTTTGTGAGCCAGACGCGTGCGGCGGAACGCTGGCGCAAAATGTATGAGCGCGTCCAACAGCGCAACCAAAGCTCGGTGGTTTATTTCCACGCCAAGGTGCGGTTGTGCAAGGAGGCGAACTTGGATTTCTGGGACACACGTGAGCAGATTATTACAGGACTACGTTCGAAACAACTCAGCACGATGTTGCTCGGAAAAAGCCATGAAGACGACGACGACATCCTGCACGACATTCAAGAATTCGAAAGGATTGAGCGTGAGAGGCAAGCATTTTTTGGTTCAGCGCGTGACCGCAGTGCGGCGAGTGACGAAACACGTGCTCAGAATGCGAGCGCGTTTCATGCAAGAAAATTTGTCGACGAGAGCAGTACCAAGGACAAGCGACCTCCTCTGTCTAATGAAAAGGGAGAACGAAAGTGCTACAACTGTGGCCAGTACGGTCATATAGCGAGAGACTGTCCGGAACCAAAGTGGCCGATGAAGTGTCTTCGCTGCAATGGAACAGACCATACACAGCGTCACTGCAACGTGGTACTGCAGCGCAACGAAGCAAACACAGTGACAGAGCGACCATGTGAAATCAAGACCACAAGCGTGTTGCTGAAGGAAGTCACTATGAATGGAAGGTTCACTGTTGTTGGACTTATTGACACAGGCAGTTCTGGCCGTCTCCTTCGTGCCTCCGCGGCAGCGCGATGTGGCTTAGAAATCGTCCCCGAGGAAACAGCCCTGTTTGGTTTTGGAAATATCACCGTGCCTGCGGCAAAAAGCATTGGCAGATGCAAGGCCGATATACGCATCGATGGCGTTTTGGCAAAGGACATACCCGTCCTCATAGTCCCAGATGAAGCTCAATATGTCGATTTATTGGTCGGAAGGACATTCACAGAGTTGCCTTACATCACGTATGCAAGAGTGGGAAGCTCTCTGCGGTTTTGGCATTGTAGTGACTGTCCGTTTGCTGATCTGGAGCCTTATGAAAGTGACCAAAGACTACAGCTGAGAGCCTTGGAGGAGTGTTGCGCGATACGAGGCGTCCGACATGTTCTGAACTCGGCACGCCATCCTCAGGCTAATGGACAAGTGGAACGAGTGAATCGCACTGTGTTGCCCGTCATCACTACGGCAATGAAAGACCCAGAACACCGTGATTGGGATGCAAACCTCAAGTATGTCGAGTGCAGTTTAAACAACGCTGTGAGCAAGGGTACGGGAAAGACCCCTTACGAAGTGCTACATGGTTACAAGCCCGTTTTTTTCGGAGTTAGCCCTGCAAGAAGCGACAATGGACAAAAAACGCTTGGAATGACCCACGTGAGCTCCAAGACACTGCGCGAGAACAGTTATTGGGAAAACAAGCAAAAATGAAGCAGGCATACGACAATCGGCATTGCCCGGCAGGATTGTATGACGTGGGCGATGTGGTGTTTTTGAAGGCAGCGCCCCAGCACACGGGAAACCCTACCAAAACACAAGCGAAGTATCGAGGCCCATTGGTGATTACCGAAGTGTTGCCTCCCGACACCTATAGGGTGGCGGAGTACCGGGAATAGGTACGCAACGACGGCGCACGTTTCCCAGTTGAAGGTGTGGTCTACGACGAACAAGATGTCGCATCTAGTCGACGACGAAGACGACGAAGGATCCGAGTACCAACCGGACCAGGATCAATGCGACGCACCCTTGGCAGTAAGGCGCCCGCGCAGACAACGGGTAGTGCCTCCCAGACTACGCGACTGCGAGCTGTAGAACAGATGACATTCGTTTATTTCTGCAACTACCTTAACGAGGACGTTAAGGATTGCAGGACGGCCGAGTGTTAGCAATTTTATTAGCGGGGTAGCTACCGCCACCCTTCTTGTGCACCACGATTAGTGGACAGTGGCTTAAGACGAGCCTGGTGGAGAATGTGTACAGAGTCAGTGCGCGTTCGTGTGACAGCGCGGTTGTGTGTGCGCGTGTGAGCGCGAAAGAGTGGAGGTTCGACGGACGCTGTGTGTGTCCCCCCGAGCGATGAACTCAAGTGCGTGAGTTTTGTACTCTTTCGTGTGAACTTTAACTTTCAACTTATTAAAACCACTTTCAATCAACCATCCTGTTATTGTGAGTCCCGGATTTTCCAACAAAAGTGACATGTATTTTCATATTAGTGAAAAAGTGTGCCAATGAAATTCAGGCGTTACGATAAAAACTTTAGAGATGTTGAGAAACGAAATAAAGCCAAACATACGAACCATAATATGACGACATTGATAAGACCTTGATAATCCCGCATTTAAATACCTTGTCGAAATATAGCAGTTCCTCCTTTATTTCATATCGAGTAGCTCCTGTCAACGTTGAGAAAAATGTTAGGCACACTGCACTCATCTTAGAGAAAGCTTACAACACCCACTTGTTTGCACGACAAAACGCAAAGTGCGCGCTTGTTACAGCTCGTTGAGTATTCATAATATCTTAGCCTATGCGATCACTGCTAAAGCTAGCAGGACGAATGATTCCAGGATTGCGACTTGCAGCGATACATTTGTGTCTCCTTGGGCCTAAAGAGCACCAGCGAGATACATATTTTGAAGTGTTCAATGTGACAATGCTTCAAAATATAAATTGACGACATACACCATCAACCGATTTCTCTCTCCTTCAGTTGTGACCATCTGTAATTCATGTTCAAGTATAAGCCACAGTTGTGGCTGTTTCGCGTGAAGAAATAACGCGGGAAGGGGTCAAGGGGAGCCAGCCTTGTGGATATTGCGGAGACTCAAGCTCGAAATCATGTCCAGCTTGCCGACACCACAACTCTCGGATACTACCACGCAGACTGCACTGCTCGAGTACGCTATTATTTCCCACATAAATCTACATAATGTGTTTGCTTCCATCGTCAAGACAAAATAAGCATTCTAGAATCAGCTAGGGAATAAAAAACCCGTTCGGTTTTCGCATAATATATGTTTTTATCGCATTGAACTTTTAAAGCTCTCCGTGATGACTATCTGCCTCTTGGCTGTTCAGTTGGCAGACGATGCGAGTGAATCATTTTGATAGCTCTGCTGACATGCTGAAACCGCGGTGAACAAGCTATGTCGTGTCATACGTTGTTCACGTAACGTGCAATCAACAGGTTTACAGCAGCGCCGTCTTATGTATAACACATATATTGGGCAGAAAAACAAAAGTCCGTCGTTCTCGACTTCGCTTGTGACAATCGAACGTTTTCGTGAAATCTGCAGACCAGTGCCTTTCATGCGCTCAGCCCTTTCATGGTTAGTCATGCCCGCCATAAACGTATCGTGATATGTGTCTTTTATTTAGCTGTATTTGACGAGCCCCCTTGTTTGATGTCCCTGGTCATCCACATGCATGCATTTGCTGGACACCTTATATTGGCTTGCGGCAACATTTTCTGCCGAAGGCCACTTTTGCAGCGAGAGCTACATTGGCCGTATTCTCGCCGTTTCGCTGTGGCCGGTGGCCGCACCACTCGCCGCGTCATCTGAAATGACGTCAGAGGAGGAGCCAGTGAAACAGCGTTGGAAGCGCGTTTACAGCTGAAAGTCAGCGTTGTGTGTGCGCGCGTGTCCTACTCTGTCCGCGTTCACCCGCACTGTTCAACCTTAACGAGAAGGAGCTGGTCTTGCATGGTATATATAGAAGGACCGGCTCGGTGGCATTCGTCGGCAGATATGGAAAGTGAGTTGGAGAGACTGAAAGAAGCGAGGCTTTGTCGTCGGAATTAAACTCAGAGGAGGCAGCGAGCCGAGGAGACGGAGGAAGAACGAACCGCACGCCTCGAGAAGCGTGACCGTACAGAGAACCAAGCTAAACAATAAGGTTAACCGTACTTCTCGCTACGCAGACCCAGGCATAATTGAGTTAAACCAGAGCCAATTTTTTTAAAGCTTTGAAGTGAATCTTTTATAGTTGGCATCTACAGCTGCAGATGCTTATGGTCTTTCATCGAATTATCGACTAGCATTACAGCGCAGCAGCTTAATTCCTTCCCTGCCCTCTTCGGTATCGGAGCCGGAGGATCACATGACACATACGCATGAACACATCATGCGCACGCAAGATCACGTACGCATGACGTGCCCGAGCCTGCTTGTGCACGTATGCCATCAATGTTGTGTCGTTTCGGCATTCTCGGTTGTGTATTGCCTGTTTCTGTGGGATGCATTCCTCACTGCGCGTACGTTTGGAGAGGCTGGAACGGATCACGTATCCTTATCGCTATATGCCGCATCGTACTATAAGCCGCGTCGTACCGCTGCCACTGCTGTCAGAGACGATGCACCAAAAACACGCCACGTGTTGTCAAGGCTGGCGCCGGCACTAAGCAAGAACGGCGAGAAGACGTACGCATGCGAAATGT
Source organism: Rhipicephalus appendiculatus (assembly GCA_030522465.1). Taxonomy (NCBI): domain Eukaryota; kingdom Metazoa; phylum Arthropoda; class Arachnida; order Ixodida; family Ixodidae; genus Rhipicephalus; species Rhipicephalus appendiculatus. The sequence goes on from JALIZH010011378.1 coordinate 91,176, forward strand.
AGGCCAATTAAGGTATAGCATCTCTTTGCGATTCGAAATAAAAAAAGAAAAATGAAAACGCGCTCACATTCCGTGTGTGTGTTTCATTATTTCAGCTTTCATTCATCTGCTCAACAACAGATTACACAAATTACACATGTCGCCTTGAATAATTCTCGCAATGTCACGTGCTACGCTCTCAATCATGTCCCGCTTAAAGCGCTGAATATAACCAGGAAACAGAACATTTCTCGTCTGGTTTTCTGGATATAGCCAGCATTTAACTAGGACCTCATTAAGAGTGTACGGTTAGCAACGTCACAGCACCAATGTCTACGTAAAGGAGCGGCGTAAGAGCCGTTCCTTGTAGCACGTAACAGCCTTTCCTTGTTGGAAACCTGGTGAGAGGCCCTTTAAGGTGTTCACCAACAGGAGAGAAATTGACTCTACGCGATTAGACCCGGCTAATACGAGGCATCCCTCCCTTCTGGTCTATTAGCGGTTGCGCTATCTGCTCCTATGCTGTCTGTTTAAGCCATGCCGAAAAGAAAGAGACACATGAGTGTGTTCAATTGACGGTGGGCACTTGACTCACATGCTAGACAATAAAAAGAAATACCGTTTTCTGTCAACCCTGCGGGAAATGCATGGCTATGTTCAACCATTGGCGCCTTTATGCTATCATAAACAACATTATCTTGCTTCCTGTCGTAGATACAGATCGTACACGACTCTGTTTGAAATTATTTGCCTTTATGTAAAAATTTATTGTGCCTATGTTTACGATTTTGGTGGCATAAAACGGTGTCTTACCTGCCTATTTATGGCGTCTAAAACGCGCTTTTGAGTGCCTAAAAATCCGGTCTCTATAATAAGTTCTTTCGCTACGACTTACCGTGCGCAAGTGGGCATGAATGCACTTCTTCACGATAATGGAATGTCGGTGTTTGGACGGCGATAGCCGGGGATATGTCTTTTTTTTTAAGTTTTTTTTAGCTTCTGTAGTTTTTAGTGGGACTTCCGGATTAACTACAGTGGCGAGTTGTACGCGTCATAGTATTGTATAATTCGAAACAGCACCTCATCATCTTCCCAAGTAGTTGCGCGTACTATGCGTACTGTGGCGCACATTGTCACGTGTTTGTTTTCGTTGCCGCGGCTGCTATTGGTCAAGCACCGTGAACATTTTGGTCATCCGAAGGCATTACATGGACGTGGCATTTCCTCTCAATTGCGTTTAGAGCGAGTTTCACAAGACATAAAAAAGCCTGCGCAGGAATATGCGATAATGGAAGTACCCTTGAGAGGCGATACGCAAGCGACAACTACCACTGAGACACGACTGCGTGAGCTTAGCCACCCATCGAAAATGGAACTTTTGGACCATCCGCGCCGTCCTCTATGGTAGCTCCAGGTAGTTATTTTTCTATTGGTCAAACATAAACACACAATCAAGGTTTTATAATGTCTTCTGATGCACGGAGTGTTATTTTTTATTGTAAGTCGTTTGAGTACTAGTGTTTAACTGTACTCGGGACTCTTGCTGCTATCCGGATGATTCCAGAATGTTCCACAGTTGGTGCATATCACGTCCTACATTTACCTTAAGTTCTCGATTTGTAGAGCACTGCATTGGATTATGTTAACGTTTTAGACGTTATCAGACATTGCCTTTCCCTGACACATAATTGGTATTTACCTTTAGTGTCTCTTTAAATATTTTCCAAGACAAATTATATGCGATCGCCCGAATGGTACAAAGGGACATCATTATTTCACGAGAAACAATTGTTGGCAGAAATCATATATTATGATAATATAATAAGTAATAGCGTGATAGCATACATCTACATCTAATAGCATCATAGCACGTGGTTTACATTACCGTAAGGATGGACATATATTATATCCTTTTTGCTGAACATTCCAACCATTGTGATTTTTTGCCTGCGAACAAAAACGAATTTCAGCGATGTGCCTTCACATTCCTATATCTTAGAAATACCTCTGATGTCTTTTGTCGAGATAATAATGTATGTACTCAATGAGCCTCGGTTCTTCATGTTTCAGTTTGTCCAGTTGACATAAACAGTGACCTTTTCCTGTGGTTGCAAATGTCCATATAGGCGTTTGCGTCCATAAAAACTGAAACAGAATTGAAGACATGCATATCAGCTCTGTATTGCTTTATTGCGTTGATTTAAGATCTACGCGTAGAAGTCGTCTTGAAGGGCTCAATTCTGAAGGCGTGCAGGACATCACGAGCCGTAGGTTCGTTAATGGCCTCAACATAGTTGTACAAGCTCACAGGAGCACCTTCATCATAGCCTCTTTACCTTGTCCCTCCTTCGTTCTTCCGTGATCACGTGATGATTGCGTGCGGATACTGGGGACCCTGAGGGCGAGGAACTACGGATAATGTGGGGTTAACGTGAGATAAGGTGCTGGTGAGAATGTCCCGATAAATGTAAAATAAACGATTCAGCGAGCTTAAGGCTGTGTATGATAGTCACTTAGACCACATATTCGGTGGGTTCCCTCGCTGATGCCCAAATTTTGAGGATACTTCCAAAGTTGTGTTCTTTTTCTACTTGTTAGGTTCGGCTTTGAAATAATGATGCAATTTCGTTGGGTTGGCCCTATAGAAAGAGACTGCGCACGCCGCGAATACACGACCCACTGCATTTGGTCGAATTTCTACTAGCTAAGGCCAGTGCCCCTTTTGGCAGGTATGCTGTGATGGGATCATTCCCGTCACCGATTCTGATGGCGATCTCGCGCACAGCCCCCGTTGTTATTGTCGGTCGTAGCTGTCGCTAAAAACGAGCAAAAATAGCTAGTTCGCATATCGACACTTTGTGTCCTGCGTAAAAGTCAACTTCCTTATAACTAAGCCACGTGAGTCGTCACCAGCTGCTACCATAAAACCATTATATAGGGTTTCTACATCGCAAGGAGTCACCTGTGCGGCTACGCAGCTGCATATATTGCGTCGCCATCGGGGTGTATCGCACCACTTGTGAGGCGTGTATAGACTACATAAATGTGTGGTTACTTTGAAGATTAAGAGACTTATTGCAGGATTACACAAGCATGAAAGTGGGACGCAGGAGGTTATATGACAAAAAAGATAAAAAATTTTGGCGGCCTAATATCGCCGGAGAGAGCACAGGATCATGCTATTTTCAGAAACACAACAGAAGGCATTTGCTTTGCAGTGAGTGCAGTTAGGAAGTTAAGGTTGTTCTTGATGACGATTGTGCTTTAGTGCACCAAATTAATAGCGCCAATAGCAGCGCAGACTGCCACAACTTTTGTTTGCTATGGCACTGCCATGGTGACGTCTTGACTTCGTGTGACTAGACAATTGAGTACTTGTGTCAGAGAGGATGACTCTAGCAGCACTCTCCTTCGCTCGCATAGCGAAGCTGACTCTATTTAGATAATAATGCAGATACTAAACCACTCACTTCAATGCCATGAACTTGAAGTACACGCCCTGAAAAAGTTTTCTTAGGGGCTTCTACAGGCCAGCCCGCCAACATCCCTTGTAACTCGGCGGCGTCTTTAACGCAGGTCTTGTAATTACTGAGCTTGGAACAGCGCGCCTAGACGGGACAGTATTGTAATTAATGTTGAAACGGCCTTCAGATTGAGCTCAGCTCAGCTGTAGGACATGTTATTCCAGGGATATGTTCATAGAATGTCATAAAATGTTATTTTTAGTCTGTAACTGAAGAAGGCTGCTTTGAAGGACGTGAACACGTGTCCTTCAAAGTTTGCACGGTTCAACGGGTGCTATAGGGCGCCGTGGTGGTATAGTGGTAACGGTGTTCGCCTTTTGACACCATCGATGCGGGTTCATTCCCGGCCGCTACGGTCCTATTTCGATGAAGACAAAATGCAAAAAAATTGTCCACTTATATTTTGTGCACACTAATATACAATCTTAAGAAATCACACTATCTATTATACATTTCCCAAAAACGACTCCAAGTTAAAAGCCATCTGTTCTGCTCCGTTGATTTTAAGTCGAAAGCCTTTAATGTCGCATGCTCACGTCCCTCCGTCCGTCCGTCCGTGCCCTGGCACGGTGTCAGGTGGTCGCCGGGGCGCGCCAACAGACGCCGGTCGCGCCTCGCGCTCTACAGCGCTCGCGCTTTGCTTGCGTAGCGTCGCTAAACCACCGTAGCTTCGCTGTGCCCAGCGTGTCCAATCATGGACGAAAGGGAGACGCGCGCATCGTGTTCCATTGTGACCGACCCCGTCTCAATGGGCACAGGCGTTCGCCGAACGCACTTTGGAACATACAAAGTGTCCTTCAATTTTTTATTAATCCTCTTCCGAAACTTTTTTGCACTCAACTTGGATTAGCACTCCCTGCTGGTTCGCAGTTTTGGAGTGCCTCCGAGAACGGCTCACCTTTGACTAAGCGGCTATGTCACGTGATATCGCGATCTTTTTATTCCAGGTTTTGAGACTTCACTGTGACTTCTTCATGACATGACAAATTTGGGCGACCTATGACGTCGTGGTGACTGCTGCTGCATAAATTTTATCCAGACTCCTGCCGTGTAAACTTTATCCAGACCACCTTCACCCGACAACGAAGTCTTCAGAACCGTCAGCTCGACGGAGAATTCAGGATAGAGGAGATCAGGCAGGCACTTCACAACGTTAACGGTAGATCCGCTCCGAGTCCGGCAAGATTACAAAGAAAGCTCTAGGGAAGTTGCACGACAAATGCATAGAATACCCCGACTGACATTGATAACAATGTATGGAGCAGTGGTAAAGTCCCGAAAATGTCGAAATCGGCCAACACCAGCACCATTTGCAAGCCAGACAAACCGCCCAGCTTCGGCAACCTCAACCCAATTTCGCTCACATCGGGTGTGGAAAGCTTGCGGAGCACGCGATCCTAAACACTTTTTTTTCGCAACCTGGAGGCGCACGTCGTGTACCCACTTCCCATGGTCAGCTTCAGGGCCGTAATTTCGACGTAAGACTGGCTGAAGCTTATTAAGCATCATATCGATTGAAACACGCGGGAGACGAGGGCCATACTAAGTCCAAACCACTGGAAAAGGCCCTCGAAAACGTTCCGCACTCGTTCGTTGAAGACATGATCTTGAGCCTTAACCTGGGGAAGCATTTTCGTTCCTACATGAGAACTTCCTTAGCACGGAAAGTCGAGCTAGTTGGTAGGAATGCATATTTGAATAGCGCAAAAAGACACAGGGACACGGGCGAGAAAGACGATACAGGCGCTAACTTTCAACTGCCGTTTATTCGGAAAGCCAACAAATATACATATAACATCTGGTCATGCGCAATGACTCCGTCTATTATGAAAAGCATATTCAGCAGTTCAATTTACTATCTTAGAGCCCTGAGCTCAGCAAACGAAGTTCCTTATCTGACAGGGATAAAGATGGGTGGCTTATGCATTTCTCTCCCATTTTCGCAATGAAAAAGGATTCGGCTACCTCTCTAGTTGTCTGATCGCCGTTTTGGAATAGTACAGTTGCATCATCATAACTCGGGGTACATTTGCATTCTGCGCAGTGAAGGAACAGGTGGCTAAGGACAGGTGGCTAAGAAACCATGCGAACCAGCAAAGATAAAAACGACTGTCATCCCATATGTCCATAGCCTCTCGCATCGCCTAAAAAAGATTGGCAAAAAGTACAATGTAAATCAGATGTATGCATTAAGGGAGAAGGAAGGCAAGGTCACAACCAATGTGGATAGAATAGTTGAGGTAGCGGAAGAGTTCTACAGAGATTTGTACAGCAGCCGAGACAGTCAGGATGATTTGGAAGAAGCAATAATAGCCCAGAGGAATCTGACATCGCACCAGTATTGACAGGAGAAGTAAAGAAAGCCCTAAAGGGAATGCAAAGAGGCAAAGCCGCTGGTGAGGATCAGGTAACATCAGACCTGTTGAAAGACGGTGGAGAGATTATGTTAGAAAAACTGGCCACCCTGTATACGAAGTGTCTTTCGACAGGGAGGATACCAGATTCTTGGAAGAATGCCAACATCATCTTGATCCATAAGAAAGGGGACGTCAAGGACCTGAAAAATTACAGGCCCATCAGCTTACTGTCAGTTGTCTACAAGACATTTACAAAAGTAATTGCTAACAGAATTAATACGACATTAGAGTTCAATCAACCAAAGGACCAGGCAGGATTTCGTACAGGCTTCTCCACAACAGACCATATTCATACTATCAATCAGTTTATAGAGAAATGCGCGGAATACAACCAACCCCTATACATAGCCTTCATAGATTACGAGAAGGCATTTGATTCGGTGGAGACATCAGCAGTCATGCAGGCACTGTGGAATCAGGGCATCGACGAAGCCTATATAAACATAATGGAAGAAATCTACAGCGGATCCACAGCCGCTATAGTCCTCCATAAAGAAAGCGACAGAATCTCAATAAAGAAGGGCGTACGGCAGGGAGACACGATCTCTCCAATGCTATTCACCGCGTGTTTACAGGAGATTTTCAGGGCCCTAGATTGGGAAGAGTTAGGGATAAGAGTTAATGGAGAGTATCTCAGTAGCCTGCGATTCGCTGATGACATTGCATTGATGAGTAACACGGGAGACGAATTACAGCTTATGATTAGTGAACTAGATACGGAAAGCAGAAGAGTAGGTCTGACAATTAATATGCATAAAATTAAAGTAATGCGGAACAATCTTGGCAGAGAACAGCGCTTTGCGATAGGTGGCGAGACACTGGAAGTTGTAAAGGAGTACGTCTACTTAGGACAGGTGGTAACCGCGGAGCCGAACCATGAGAGTGTAATAACTAGAATAATAAGGATCGGATGGGGCTCATTCGGCAAGCATTATCAAATCATGCATGGTAGTCTTCCACTATCCCTCAAGAGGAAGGTATATAACAGCTGCATCTTACCGGCACTTACCTCCGGAGCAGAAACCTGGAGACTTACAAGGAGGGTTCAACTTAAACTGAGGACGACGCAGCGAGCGATGGAAAGGAAAATGATAGGTGTAACCTTAAGAGACAGGAAGAGAGCAGAGTGGGTCAGGGAACAAACGGGGGGTTTAGGATATCATAGTTGAAATCAAGAAGAAATGGATATGGGCCGGGCACGTAGCACGTCGGCAGGATAACCGCTGGTCATTAAGGGTAACTGACTGGATTCCAAGAGATGGCAAACGCGTGAGGGGGGAGACAGAAAATTAGGTGGGTAGATTTGATTAAGAAGTTTGCAGGTATAACGTGGCAGCAGAAAGCACAGGACCGGGATGATTGGCGAAACATGGGAGAGGCCTTCGCCCTGAAGTGGGCGTAGACAGGCTGATGATGATGATGATGACAATGTAAATATAGTATGTTCAGCTAAAAGAAAACTTAGCCGTGTGTGCCTCGCGGTGGACCGTTTGTACAAAAATGGAAACGATAACTTGTCTAAAAAATGTGACATGCGCCATACCATCAAGTTCTTAGAATGCAACAAGAGTGGCGCAGTATACCAGTTACCAATGTCGTGTGGTCGCGCGTATGTCGGACAATCGGGACGGTGTGATAACGTTCGACTACGGGAACACCATTCTTCCTTGAAATGCAGGCCAAGTAGCCACCTGTCCCTTCAGTGCGCAGAATGCAAATGTACCCCGAGTTTTGATGATGCGACTGTACTATTCCAAAACGGCGATCAAACAACTAGAGAGGTAGCCGAGTCCTTTTTCATTGCGAAAATGGGAGAGAAATGCATAAGCCACCCATCTTTATCCCTGTCAGATAAGTAACTTGGTTTGCTGAGCTCAGGGCTCTAAGATAGTAAAATGAACTGCTGAATATGCTTTTCATAATAGACGAAGTCATTGCGCATGACCAGATGTTATATCTATATTTGTTGTCTTTCCGAATAAACGTCAGTTGAAAGTTAGCGCCTGTATAGTCTTTCTCGCCCGTGTCCCTGTGTCTTTTTGCGCTATTCAAATATGAGAACTTCCTGTCAGACACAGAAGCCACCCCTAAGGTCGGGGGGCATAATTCAAACATAATCAAACTGGGGTCAAGGGGGGACGCCACAAGGGACAGACCCTCTTTCACCTCGACCCTCTTTAACCTCAGCATGGTCTATCGAGAAGACTCTGAAGTCGACGGTATCAGTCACTTCATATAAATGTAGACGATGCCACCATCTGGTGTACTGGAGGCCGTGATATGCAGGTAGAGACCGTCTTGCAATTGGCGATCTACGCTACCAAGAGGTACCTTGAGCCCACGAGCCTTCGGTGCTCATTGTACAAGTACGAACTGCTAATAAATCAACCCAAGCTCGGAGGCCAAAAACCAAAGGCAGGGAAACCACTCACGGAATGCGACATCAAACTACGTTCAAACGACGGAGGCTATATTTCGAGGGTGGATGTCCATCCGGGTTCTCGACATGATTATTGAGTCGAGGGGCTGCAACAATCATATTGTGCTGCGACTCGCAAAAGAAAACGGGGTATGCCATTAGACTAATAGAGTGGGCAGCCGGCAGGAGGTATTCGGAGAAGATAACCTCGTGAAATTGGTGCACGCGTTCATAATGTTTCATTTCACTGACGTCGCGGCTGTGCACCACTGAAAAAGATCGGAGCGGGATAACCACGACGAATCAATCAGGAAGGCAATCAAAAAAGTTCCTGGACTTCCCATATACATACACGCGGAATGCTAACTCCAACTAGGCATGCCTACCACGCTAGAGGAAAGAGCAGAAGCGCAAGAGAGGGTGCAGGTCACCACGCTATCGACTGGAGAAGCTGGACGACACAACCTACAGTATTCGGGCGTTTTTCTCTCAATAGTCCAGATCAAGTTCTAGAGTATCCTTTGAGAGCAGTAGAACATCTTCACTGTAACGTATCAAACCACCATAGCGTCCACATGGAGCACAACGGGGGAGGACATCGGGCGCGGGCAAATGCCCATATGGAAGAGGGTCGTGAAAAGGCTTCGGAGAACATTTTCGTAGACGCAGCGCGCTACTCCGATGGACGGGCCTTTGCTGCGGTCAGCCCAGACCACCGAAGTCAACTCACGAACTGCATCTGAATTCGGACGATGCCCTCTGAGATCACAGTCCAGGCTGCAATTGCGATGGTCTTATATGATGACAAGAGGACAAGAATATACAGTGACTCGTGATGAGCTGTTCGGGCATTCGCCAAAGGATTTGCTGGTTCTAAGGATTCTACTAACCAAGAAAATCGAATGAAGAGAACTTCATTTCGTTTGCAGCCCACATGGGAGGGATCGAGGATGATCCGCTCAACCTCAACGAGTCGGCTCACGACGCTGCGAGAGGGATCAGTGACCGCGTAGCTTCCGGTCCAAACAATCGGGACTCCCTTGTCTCGTCCAACGAGCTATACCAAGCGGTTTTACTTGATTTGAAACGTCTACCCCCCTCCCACACTCTAAACTCAATAGACCTTCAGCTGAACACTAAAACTTCTACATACGGGGACATGCCCAAATGCCCCACTCCTTCATATGATTTCCCCCGCAATTCAGAAAACAAATGCATGTGCACTGTGTAATGGCTTAGCGAACTTGAACCATATGTTCTGGTGGTGTCCCATGTTATGTGGGGATGAAACCAATAGTTACTCATGGTGTGATGCGGTTCTACGAAGCCCAAAACACGATGTTCAGTTATGCGCTGTACAATGGGCCCGTGAGCGGCGGAGATGCTCGGCCTTTTTGTGAGCCCTCGTGGGAGCGGCCTGCTGCGCCGTAAATGCGTCCTGAAGGACCATATTAACGTTTTGCATCAATTCAATCAATAAATTTGCACCAAAAACGTCTTTGGCCCCAGAAGGGCGCATGGAATAGTGCCTTAGCAGAACCCGCACACTTTCAGAACTGTGCAGCCTTGATACACCATGCCACTTCTCACATAAGGCTTATTTTAAAAGTGGCATATAACGGCGCAGAGACTACAATACCGCGGCATAGTTTTCAGCAATACTTCACGTACTCCAATTAGCGAAACCAAAAAAGAAATTCTCAACTTAAAGGAGCATTATGGGTTCATTGAGTACTTCACCCCTATCCGGTTAATATTATGGTCTTACAGTGTACACACTCTCTATTTCCTATAGTGCACAAGCTGTCCAGTGGAAGATACAAACTTTGTGCAAGTGATTCGATTGACAACAATGACATTGGGGTGCAAGCAAGTGCCAGCTGAAAAGCAGGAAAAGCACCTACTTTGTCGCAACCAAAACGAAATAATAACAATTGCCTTTTTTAAACATCTGGGCCTACACACAGAGAAGCACTGTGCGTTCTATTGGTTGGGGAGATTGACACGTTGTGTGGATGTGGCGGTGTCCTACGATTTCATCAAGCATAATATGGAGGGCATCATTTGAAATAGTGGACACTATATAGACTTAATATTACAGACTGTGGTTAATATTTTCCTAAACACTTCGTAGCGCAGGGAAAAACAGACACAAAGAAACGACACCAGACAACATACGAGCGCTAAGATGATCAACCAACAAGCCCAATTCGCCACAATTCTAATATTTTCCCTAGTGCTGTCAGAGGTGCTATAGTCCTATATGAGGATGACAGACCGAGCGTGCAGTGACGTTTCTTATTAAATTGTTAAATAAATGTCTCAGTAGTGTTTTACCTCCAGCATAATTTGTGAAATTATGGCCTAATGAAGTATTGCAAACTTATGCAACACAATTGATCAAATGGTGTGGAATAATCTCTAATTCACCAGTGGTAATGCCATGAGACAGTAATAGTAGGTGTTGCCTCCTACACACAAGTACACCTCCATCGGTCCTGATAAATAAATTATTTTTATATGCTTACGCCAAGTGGGCCTTACTTTAAACCATTTGTGTTAGAAATATTTCATGTAATGGTTTTATCAAACATGCCCTAGGTAGCTTATAAACATATGGAACGTTCAATAGCTAGACACGGCGATATTAAAATGCCCGCAATATATAATTTCACTGACTGCAGGAACGAACCAAGAAATCTTGCATGCCCAATCACTCGCTGTCTTCCGCGGCTTACAAGGATACCTAGTTTCCTCTCCGTATCAGCAACTATACAGCAGATGGGAACACACGTGCCACTCATGCGGGGGCTGCTGAATTTTGGAAGTCTTCACTCATGAAAGCTTATGTACACATGGGCAGCTCGCGATATAATTTAAAGAAATGGCATGAAGCGTTTGCTATTGAGTTCCATTGAACTTGTCGGTAAGTAGCGGCACTCTCAGAACACCAATATCTTATGATAACCTACAACGGCAAGTATTAGCATATTATTGAAATAATAAAATGGGGACATTCGCGACGACCAAGAGACTGTTACGAGAGCAAATTTAGTTGAGACGGACTCATAATTTTAGAGAAACATATTGCATAAATATTTATATTTTTAAGGAAGTCTCTGTCTTACATTGTTTTAAGAAATGCGATGGGTTTGAGGAATTGAAATGTATCTGAAAACTTTCTGCGTGGAATCAAGATTCATGAAATTGTTCAAGGGCCGCTGTGCTGGCGCTCACAATCATGGTAGCAAGGATTACTGCAAACATAACACAGCACCGGTTAATAGAAAAAAAAATATAGTTTAAATGTGAACTATGTACTACCTTCTTGATATTGTAAACCTTGCTGATAAGTGGCACCTTGCACTCGATCTTCGCAAAATACGCGGCAAGCAGAAGTACGGTAAACTGTGTTCTTAACTTCATTACTTCACCGCAAACAAATCCAGCACAGACATGAATCTAAACTTGTTCTGCAACATTTATAGCTGCAGAAAAAAGGAAAAAGGTGCGTCAGAATATTTCTGTCTTGGTGTGAAACGAGCACATTGTAATTGAAATTCGCAGTTGTATGCTCAGAAGGAGTGTTAAACAAATATATATGCAAAAAACAGTCCTACCATACACCTGCTTCTCGGAAAATAATAATGGTATTTTTTCACAGCAAGCTCTCCTGATTTTTTTCATATATTCTGACTGTTAAAATACACTCCCTTCGCAAAAACAACGCAGTCGAGCGCAGAATGTAAAAGTAAGCCAGTAGCGTTGTTATATTACCCAATAATACTAGTTTGTTTGGGAGAGGTGCGCTTATGTCTTTTTAAAAACAGGTTGCGATGACAAATACGGTCCTACTGAACGTTAATAAAAAAGAAAAGGCGTGGCTTATATGGACTGTTCGTAGTGCGATTTACAAATACGTAGTGGATTGTATCAGAAACACTTATACCGAATTACGTCAGGTATAGGTATGGGTATGGGTATGCATAGTGTCATGGGTATGCATAGTGTCAAAAAGGGCATGTCGACATGCTCTGCAAAATATTTGTTAATGACCCAGTGAGGTGTTGATCCGAATAAGAAAGCTGATTGGTGGAGCCCAAAATTGCACGTTTACAGCCTATGTGCGCGGTATAGAACAATTTGGTTGGCTGTCGGCCCGTGTTTGTAGTCTTATTGTTATCTTGTTATGACCGGCACCTTGGCCGAAGGAGGAGTGGCATCCCCGGTTCTACGAACAAGTCGCCGACGAGATGCTGGCCTGCTGACAGCCGTGTACTGTCCTTCCTAGCCGGGAAATGAGGCGCCATGCAGTACGATGCGCAAGGTGTTCGACGAGACGACCGCAATGGTTTGCGGTCGTGACATCTTTCTTGAAGGGGACAACGAGCGTCAGCACGGATGACAACCCGCCCCACTAATTGAGTGGCGCGTTACTTTGAAGCGGCGTGCCTTTTGATGCGCCCGGTAGCACGAACGTGGAACACATCGCCCAGCGGCCTTCACACGTCACCTCCTTGGTGCCACTGGTGCAATGCTGTGGCAACACCCCAGTCAAGGAAGTTGACCTGGACGAGTGTGGGCGGCCCCTTGGAAGTGGCGAGTGTCCTGTGATTGAACACCGCAATTTGGAGCCGTTCCCCCCATCTACGGATCTGGGAAAAAGGGACTCTTAATAATCAGCCCCCCGCGGGCTCCTCGACCCTTCGACACGAGCTTTCGACACGAGATCGTCATGATGTAGTGAAATCTTCGTCTTGTATCACGAGATTCTCGCTCGGTAAATAATGTAATTAAACCTCTCTAAAGCTTCCCTTCAATCTCTTCATGCTGCCTCTACATCTTCCTCCCGGGTCTCCGGTGCCTGCAAAGGCCGGTCGCAACAACTGGGGCCAGCGGTGGGATACCACGACCTGTATCTGGAGCTGCGACAGCCCGGGTCGCCACAAACCCTGTTCTGGCCAAGCACTATTGTGCAGCCCTGTGACGTCACTGGCGTAAAGTGATAAAAAGCAGCTGTGGAATAAACACGAGCCTTCTTTTAGGTAGTGACATCGGAGATGGCGACCAGGTCATACGCTTCTAGCCAGCTTTCCGGATCGTCGACTGATTATCCGCGGAATGTTGGCGGCTCTTTGGGCTGCCGTAGCACGATTGGTGCAAGCGGCACGGGACTGGTCATCGTGCCTGTGGTCGAAGTCACAGCCTTGGTTTGCCTGGTGTTTTCTGGCAGATGTCCGTGTTCTGGCTGTAGTACCTGCTGCCTGCGGCTGGTTCGACGATGAGGGTTGTCCTGTGCGTCGTCTTCTTTGCGGATTGGGCTGTCTTCACCGCTTGACGGGGGGCGTTCGGTACATGAAAGAAGCAGTACCTCCACCAGATGTCACGTGGTCGTGACGCTGACGAAGGCAGAAATCGGTATGTCCAAGATGAAATTGTTTATTTGGCCGAACTTGTGGCCGGTAAACGTGAAGTCAGATTACAGCAATACACAGTGGCACTGATAGCGGCGAACAGAGCATCGGCCGTGGATCAACTGACAAACGGTGAAGCGCGTCGGTATTTATACGTGTGTCATCGAATATTCCAGCCTTATCACTGATTGTCGCGCAAGCTCTAGAATAAGCTCGAGTGTTCGCGTCTTGCGCGCAATTTTAACAAAACGATCTACAATAATCGCGAAGCTTCTCGAACAATGTGGCACAGTTTGCGCTGAGCATTGCTGACAGTCTTTGTGGGCGAATACCAAATACAGCAAATGTGAAAATAAGAAACGCGCGTGGCAATATTTAACCATTGTGATCAGCAAAGGCATCAACAAAATGGGAAGCTCCGTAGCTTCGCCTACTGCCTTAGGGATGCGTAGTGGGCCATTCCCTGATTCGCAAAAAGTAAGAATGACGGCGTAGTGGGCAGTGCGAAACTACTTGCAGTCGGCAGTGTACGATAGTTTGAAACAGTGTTGTACGTATCGCATTAAAAGTAATGGATTCCTTTTTACTCAATTAGAGGTTTTTTTTAATTTTGTAATATAATCGGTTAGTTTTCCGAAAGTGTAACTTTAAGGCTAATTCAACTATATTCTCTTGTAATTGATTGCCGGTAATCAATTACCTTTTTATTTCAAAATCAAGTTGTTTTAACCAGTCTTTTACAACAATTCTTCTTTTCCCGAAAAACATTCGACCGCTCTGTAGGGCGGTCGCATATTTTCACCCTTTCCTTGCAACGCCTTACCCGAGCGCCAGCACCAGCAAAGCGCCACGCTTCCTAGAGGACATGTACACTAGCATAGAATCACTGCGTAACTGCGACCTGATGGGCAAGGTATTCCTACGTTATAATACCACCCATCCCTCTAGAACATGCATTAGGAGAGTGTTCAGTGTAGCATCTGAGCTTTTAACGAGGAAGCGTAAGGAACCAGTGACAAGTTTCAAAAACAATTCATGTTGAAAGTATCAAAGAAGCCACAGTAAGCCTCTCAGCCTTTACGCAAGCCTCTCAGCCTTCTCTCTACCATGCAAGCCACAGTAGCTCGGCGTAGTTTGAGTAAACTTGCGTAATTTTGTTACGTAAATAATGTTCTGAAGGAAAGTAGCCCAAGAACAATCGATTAAATTTTGTGTAATTGCTCAGTTAATTTTCTGGGGCTGCAATTGACCACTTCAATCAAGTACATTTTCAAGGAATTACTTATAATTGTAATCGGTGACTTATTTTCTGTAACGTCACATTTTGAAACGGCCAATCTTACGCGCATAGACACTCGTTTCTCTGTAGCATTGTTGAGGCGTGCACCGTGAAACCGTATCTAGGCAAACAATTGAGAAGGCGATGCGCACGAGGCTCGATTACGCTATAGCGTTCAAATCTTGAAGGCTAAGCTCAAGTGTCATCCAGGTTCTTTTATTTTTTTTTTCAGGTTGCAACTTGGCCGTCGCCGCAATGCAAACAGCGGCTAATATATATATATATATATATATATATATATATATATATATATATATATATATTATTTGCGATATAGACTTGCCCTTAAGGCATAATATTTGTTGTGTATATCTGTATTAAATGTAGGTGCGCTGTGTGTCGGCGCCACACCGTACTTTCTAGCGCGGAGTAAAGTACAAATGTAGTACAAAGAGATCGCGAAAAAAGCTAAATTTTGCTGTCGCTGTCAGTGCCACTACGCCCTTTAAGAGAAATTCTATTGCCTTGCTTCCAACTGAAAATCTTTTGTTGTCCGAGCCTAGCTTGACTATTGTTTTGCGGAACTTTTGCGCGGCTGTATATAAAAAAAAAGATATTCTGGTAGCTTATTGCTCCTTTTGTGCTGATTCACTGTCACTGAAATGTTCTTTGTGCTGACGCTTTTGCAAAATACATTTTTTTACGTGCTGGATATCCAACTTTATCAAGCTAAATTCTCAGAATTGTTTCTCTGTAACTATTCTGTGTCTCGCGAGCCAGCCTGTGCTTGCAGAACATCGAATATCATGAATCAGAACAGTTAGTTATTCTTCCCATATTTTTACCCAAATAAATTTTTGTGCTGTTATTATTGTGCCAGCATAATATTTATCAAGGTGTTTTGGAAATCTTTGTACAAACCCAAGGCACGTCGTTTTGTTTAGCGCCCTGTAGAGTGTGGTATAGATATAAGCACTTCCATTTTTAGCTATGACGACTATAAGATGACTTAATCGTTCTAGTAGGTTTGCGTCAGACCCGTAGCCAGGGAGCCCCCCCCCCCCCCTCGAAATTCGGATGGAAGGGGGTGTTTTACCGAGGAAAAATAATAAAAATGGGTGTTTTTCAAGGCTTTAAACAAGTGCGCCCCCCCCCCCCCCCGAAGAAAAAAATTCTTGGCTACGGGCCTGGTTTGCGTGTATTATAAACATGTACGATAACTGAATGCTGTGCGATCGATCATCTGGCAAATTGATATCCTGATATTCTAGGGCACGAACTCGATTTGAATGTTACTCGGTGGTCATAATATTTATTTTAAAAAGTGAAATCAGTGCATCTAAAGGCGGACACAACCACGGGGCTTCCGCTAATTTCACTTCATTAAAATGCCGAACCAAATGAGCCAACACGTTGTACTGCTGAGGTATACATCGCATTTATGATGCGGTGTGTCATCCAAACATTTCTCGGAAATCTGACTGGACCCCTGCTAAGTGCAATACTGTGAAATGCTCCTAAGCTCCCATCAATTTCTTCGCCCTAATAACACAAAGCCACAAATGTGTCAAGTGTTGTTTTTGTAGAAGCTCTGATTTCATGCCGAATACTGCATATTACGCGTTACACAGTGGGGCGATCATGCCCCGCTGGTACAGTAATACTTCTCCGGGTATCTGCTTTCAACCGTCTCTTGGCGCTGTCTCTCAAATATTCTATGGCATTTCTCTTTGTAAACAACCAGTGCTCGTGCCGAAAATTTCCTGAACATTGGCAGGCACGCACTTGCCGATGAGTACATACTGGACGAATTCCATACTCGTAGTTCGTAACGGTTGGTGTGGCCTGTCAGAGAAGAGGAAATAAAAGAACAAAGACAAGTTTGCTTTCAAAGCAATACTCCATTACTGAAGAGCACCAATAATATATACAGGGTGACCTTTTTTAAACAATACACATTTTTTGTAAAAATATATCAAAGTGAGGCTTCTGGACTTTTCGCACACGAACTCCATGTCGAGGCGGAAATACTTTGCCGCAGTCAACATGACAGTGTTGCGACTGCTTCATAAAACTTGTTCACTTTTTAATTATTGACTTGAGTGCTGTTGTTTATTATAGAAAGTTGTAGTCTGTCAGAATTGATGACATACCCATGTTTTAGAAAGAAAGAAAAATATTGCACGTAGTTCGAAATATTCATCACCAAAGTTCCAAGGCGAAATCAAAACTGGTCGCACAATGCGCGCACGAAGCACAACTCCTCTGCTACGTCAGACCGGAAATAGCCGGCACATGGAAGCGACGAAATGTGAATGACGGTGCCATTTGTAAAAGATAGGCGCACGAATCCTCCACATGTCGCCCGTTTGCCAGCCCCTTTGACAACGTATTACGTGGTGCTAAGTTTTATCGCGTTGTTTCAATCAACCAATTTTTCTTCAGCTTATGGTCGATTGTGCCTTGCGAGAACAGCAAACCGTATGGAGGTAAAGATATCACAGCAGCTGAATTAGCTCATCATCGCTAGTTTTGTGGAAGAAATAGAGGCATTCGGCTGGCATGCGTTGAGAGTTACTGTATAAATCCCCCCAATCTTTTAATGGTGCTTTTTTGCTTCGTGATTATGGCGCAATATTATGCACATCAACACAACAGATTCCTTGCGCATGTCAAGTCTCCGATTAATAGGCAGAGAAAGAGTGGCGGAACCAGCACTAATTTGGCTTAGACAAGAGCATTTGAGCCTGCAAGTAGAGCAACATGCGCACGATTGCTAATTTCTATAATACTCAGGGACAACTCACTTCAGGGCTGAAATAATGCACGGAGAAAGGCAGTACATGATAGTCTGGAAACTGCGACCGTAGTACACACTTACAGAATTCGTAAAGAAGATATGCGCAAGAATCCAACTTGGTTATCACCAATGCACCGATTAGCAGGCACAGCAGCCGATGCTGCTGTAAAACATCCTGGCAAGAGTGAGACGAACTCGGAATTTGCAGTCACTGCACATCGTGTACGGCACGCAAAGCTTACATTTTTAAAGACATGAATGGTGTGACGATTCGCTAGCATGGACATAATTACAAAGCTTCGAATGCAATATCTTGAATGCACCGTTTTTCGCACAAAAAAACGCCGGACGAATGGGGAAACCATTTTATGTTTTTCATTTCATATTTCTTGTCTATTCATCACCTTTCTAGTCTCTAGCCACTACTTAAAAATGTCAGCACTCGTGGCCCGGCATTTCGCGAAATTCACTTACACTATAAAAAATATAGATTTCGCACCAACTATGAGAGCGAAGCTTGTGAAGCATTTTCATAAAGAAAGTCCAACACACTCCCTATGGTAATCAATTAGGTCATCAGTAGGCTAACGTGCACACCCAAATAAACAAGAATCGGGTTTGCAAACATGCCTTTTTTTTCTTAGAATACTCATTATGCAAGCAAGGTATATAGTTTGATGATTTTCGATGCGAAACACGTATTTGTTTTTTGCTGTTGTACTATCGTGCTCAGTATGAGCTACATCGCGGGAGCGCGTGGCCAAGCGCACTGCTATGTTGTACAGTGGCGCCGATCGCGACATATTTTCGAGTTATCAGGGGAATGTTTTGCTGTTCCTTTGAGTGCGCATCGCCTTCCCTTGCTTTCACACTCGCCCTCGTTTTGCCATGTCGTGATATCTGCTTCGAAAATGATAACTACCCCGTGGCCTGATACACAAGCTTCAAATATTTCTCCAGTAAAGCTAAATAAATGGCAAAACGTTCCTTCAAATAAAGAAAGTAGAGGATGAAAGCAAGCAATTGGGAGTGATGTGCGCTCACAGGAACAGCCAAACTCTCTTCCAATAACTCGAAAATATGCCACGATCGGCGCCACTGTACAACCTTGCCGTGCACTGGGCCACGCGCTCGCGTGGTGTAGCTCATACTGAGCGCGATAGTACCTCAGCGCATTAAAACGACGCCCTTGCCATAAACCGCAGAACCGCATCGTGCTCCTACGATAAATTGTTGTTTATCCTGGGCGCCTTTCTTCATTCCATGATATTTTTACTTCATTTGGTGTCTTTGAAAGTTTGGTTACATGTTTTCCTGAACGCATCTTAATCATGTTTAAGTGTTGTGTAATACCAATATAAGCCGGTATCCTACCAATACTCCGCATGTTTTTCTTTTTTTTTTCATAGATCCCTCTTCATGTTTTCGTATTGTTGTGATTCCGTTCGATTGTGCACTTTACACATTGTTTTACATATTGGCTTTCCGGGAAACATCCTACTAATTAGCTCATTCCGAGCGAAGAAAAATATTTATGTTTTACTGTAGCTTGATATTTTCAAAAGGTGGGGGGGAAACGCTGTAGCTTGATATTGTCAAAAGATGGGGGAAAACGACACAGCGCTGTGATATTCGCTGGCGTAGTGCATTCTTCGATGTTGTATTTGTCCAAAGTTCAAAGGGAGAGGGGTTAAAAAGAAAAAAAGAACAGCACGAGCATCGTAGGGGAAGGGAGATGAGAACGAAAAAGAGAGGTTGCTGCAGGAGTGAGTAGTCTGTCAGTTGTGTTAACGCGACGTGCCATATCAGAGTCATTTGCGGAAATTCGTGTGCGCGAAGGCAAGCATGTGCGGCATCGCAAGCTGGCGGTGTGAACTGGGGAGTGCTGTTTAGACCATGAACGCTCTATCATCATCATCAGCCTGATTACGCCCACCACAGGGCAAAAGCCTCTCCCATGTTCAGGCAATCATCCCGGTCCTGTGATTTCTGCTGCCACCTTATACCTGCAAACTTCTTAATCTCACCTGCCCACCTAGTTTTCTGTCTCCCCCTCACGCGTTTGCCTTCCCTTGTAATCCCGTCAGTTACCCTTAATGACCAGCGGTTATCCTGCCGACGTGCTACGTGCCCAGCCCATGTCAATTGATTCTTCTTGATTTCAACTACGATATGCTTAACCCCCGTTTGTTCAATTTTTCTTCTAGTTATTTCACTTTGATGGTTAGGGTCCGCGGTTACTACCTGTCCTAAGTAGACGTATTCCTTTACAACTTCCAGTGTCTCCCCACCTACTGTTCCGCTTTCCGTATCCAGTTCAGTAATCATGAGCTGTACTTCGTCCCCTGAGTTAACTCATCAATGCAATGCCATCAGCGAATCGCAGGTTACTAAGATACTCTCCATTAACTCTTATCCCTACTACGAGTCCTAAGTAGACGTATTCCTTTACAACTTCCAGTGTCTCGTAACCTATGGCAAAGTGAGGTTCTCTCCCGAGACTGTTGCACATTAATTTAGTTTTATACATATTAAGTTTGAGACCTAATGTTCTGCACTCCTTGATCAATGCAGGTATCACGAGTGGTATTTCGTCCCATCAGTTACTCGCCAATGCAATGTCATCAGCGAATCGCAGGTTACTAAGGTACTGTCAATTAACTCTTATCCCTAACTCTTCCCAGTCTAGGGCCCTGAAAACCTCCTGTAAACACGCGGTGAATAGCATTGGAGAGATTGTGTCTCCCTGCCTTACACCTTTCTTCACTGGGGTTATGTCGCTTTCTTTACGGAGGACTATGGTGGCTGTGGATCCGCTGTAGGTTTCTTCTAGTATGTTTATACAGGCTTCGTCGATGCCCAGATTCCGCTGTGCCTGCATGACTGCTGATGTCTCCACCGAATCAAATGCCTTCTCGTCATCTATGAAGGCTATGTATAAGCGTTGGTTGTATTCCGCGCATTTCTCAATCACCTGATTGATAGTATGAATATGGTTTATTGTTGAGTAGCCTGTATGAAATCCTGCTTGGTTCTTTGGTTGATTGAACTCTAATATCGTATTAATTCTATTAGAAATTATTTTTGTAAATACCTTGTAGACAACAGACAGTAAGCTGATCGGCCTGTAATTTTTCAGGTCCTTGACGTACCCTTTCTTATGGATTAACATGATGTTGGCATTCTTCCAAGATTCGGGTATCCTCCCCGTCAAAAGACACCTCGTATACAGGGTGGCCAATTTTTCTAAAACAATCTCTCCACCGTCTTTCAAGAGGTCTGATGTTAGCTAACCCTCACCAGCGGCTTTGCCTCTTTGCATTCCCGTCTAGGGCTTTCTTTACTTCTCCTGTCAATACTCGTGGGATGTTAGATTCCTCTGGGCTATTACTGCGGCTTACATTATCATCCTGATTGTCTCGGTCTGCTGTACAAATCTCTGTAGAACTCCTCCGCTACCTCAACTATTCTATCCATGTTGGTAGTCACTTAATGCATATTCTGATGTTTTTGCCTATGCAGTTTTGTCTTCACAGCTTTGAGGCTTCTTCCGTTCTTTAGAGCGTGCTCAATTCTCTCCATATTATACCTTCTTATGGCGAGAACCTTAACGCCTATTGATTAACTTCGAAAGCTCCGCCAGCTCTATTTTGTCTGTTTGCACTTGAGGCTTTCATGGTTTGACGTTCTTTAATTAGGTTTTTAGTCTCCTGGGATAGCTTTCCAGTGTCCTGTCTAATGACTGTACCCCCGACTTCCGTTGCACACTCGTTAATGAAACTAGTCAGATTATCATTCACTGCGTCAACGCTAAGGCCAGTTTCCTCGGTTAGAGCCGCGTATCTATTCGGAAGTGAAACTCTGAATTCCTGTACTTTCCCTTTCAGCGCTAGTTCATTAATTGGCTTCTTGCGTATCAGTTTCTGCCGTTCCTTCCTCAAGTTTAGGCAAATTCGAGAGCTTACCATTCTATGGTCACTGCTTATGAAGTCTATTTCATATTTAGTTTCGCCATAAGGACTGCTCCACGTCCACTTACGGTTAGCCCGTTTTCTGTCGAAGGTATTGAAGATCCGTAAATTATTGCGTAATGAACGGTCTATACAGTGTCGCAAATGCACGCAAAGAACAGTAGCCATTGTTAGTTTTGTCCCTAGCTGAGGCCATAGCGGGGAACTCCCGCAGGAAATCACGTGGCGTCGTCTTCGGTTCAGGGCAGTCCTCTCAGAGTGGAGAGGACACGCCGCGTAGTCGATGCCGGCGTTTAGCAGGCCACGCGGAGTCCGCTCTGGGGTGAAAAAGCCGGCAGATCCCACGCACTGTGGGAATCGATGTAATGCGAAACAGCCAGCAAGGAGCAAATCATGCTGTACATAACATGGATGTGACGATTTACACGTTAGGACCCGTCATTGATGTTCGTCATACAGGGACTTCTCGCAGAATCAATTTTGGTGTATAGCAAGCTAGCGAAACGGCCGCAAGCACACTATGAGCATGGTATGTAAATCACGTTTGCACATGACATATATGTCATGATTTTCTTGTTACACGCCTGCCATTTATGTACGTCATACAGTGACGCCTCGCAATACCAATTTTGGTGTATAGTAAGCTAGCGAACTGCACGCAAGTGCACCATGCGCGTGACATGTAAATCATGTTGTACATGACATGCATGTCGTGATTTTCATTTTACGATATGTTACTTATGTTCGTCATCAGACTCATCACGCAATACCAAATTGATGTATATCAAGCGAGTGAAGTTGCCTCGAGCGTGCCATGAGCACGGACATGCAAGTCTTGTTGCACATGACATGTCATGATTTCCATATTACCACCTGTCATGTTCGTCATACAGTCACGTCACGCAATACCAAATGTGGTGTATAGCCAATAAGCGAAACGGCCGCGAGCGTGCCATGAGCATTGCATGAAAGTTATGTTGCACATGACACGTCATTATTTCTATATTACCACTTGTTATATATGTTCGTCATACAGTCACATCACGCCATACGAAATTTGGTGTACATATCAAGCTTTCGAAACGGCCGACAGCGCACCATGAGGTTCGCATGTAAATGATCTTAGCAAGGGTACCTTGTTGGCCTTCTTGGTGTAACATGGTCGTAAAGCTAAGCGCGGCACTGAAATGACGAGAACGGGACAGGGAGAACACATACGAGCGCTATAGTGCTTGTTTGTGTTCTCCCTGTCCCGTCCTCGTCATTTCAGTGCCGCGCTTAACTTTATGAACATGTAAATGATGTTGTACATGACATGTATGTGATGATTTTCATATTACCACCTGCCATTTATGTTGATCATGCGGAAATGTTTCATCACACGAATTTTTGGATATATCAAGGTAAGGAAACGGCCGCAGGAACACCACAGCCATGACGTGTAAACCATAACGTTCATAACAAGTAGTTCATGATTTTCATGATTTGACAAGTCAGTCATGTTCGTAATACAGTCATGCTATGCCATACCAATTTCGGTATAAATCCCTTTAACGTAACGGTCAGGAGAGCACAAAGTCGTAGATAGATAGATAGATAGATAGATAGATAGATAGATAGATAGATAGATAGATAGATAGATAGATAGATAGATAGATAGATAGATAGATAGATAGATAGATAGATAGATAGATAGATAGATAGATAGATAGATACGCTGATAGTCGCCGAAGTTCGCTAAGAAATGCTTCGCATTTCAAAAGGAACGATCGCGCTCTATTTTTCCAGGCTAGTCTTTAGAAAATACCATCCACGCCTTACGAAGCACGAGCCTAAAGTTGCAGAGAGCACGTCGCAGTGGGAGTAACTGTTGGTCAGCTATCTCTGCGAGTTTCCCTCGCTGCTTCGTTTGGCCATGCTAACATGAAAAGGTGTTCCCAGGAAGACTAGGGGCCAAACAACGAAATGTCCCTTTCCTCAGTAAGGAAGCCTTCATTTTGGTGAGGCCGCCTTATGTAACTCTGAAAGCTTCCTCACTGAGGAGCCCTCGGTGAAGGGTTCCTTGGCGCTTCCTCAGCTTAAGGTTGCTTTGGGGCTACCTTCGTGCGCCCTTAGGTCCGCTCCTGGCCCTGAACGAGCGCTTCACCTCACAGCTAGCCCACGTGATGAGCTAGCCCACGTGATGCTTGTTTCCGAGGCAACCCTCCCACCCCACCTCTGCGGGGAGAAGGGTGTTTTCGCAGGCATGTCTGACTCGTGAAGCGCGTTTAGACTGACAGCGTTTAAAGAGGCTGGCGTTTCAGTGTTGCTATACCGCACCACGTTTTGCGCTCGACTACGGTGGCTTTTCACATTTAGTAATCGCACTTGGAAGAAAGCGTACACGCGTCTCTATATTAACACTTCAATTTGGAAGTGATGTTGTGACCCAACTTTTTTTTACAGAATAAACGCTTGTGAGCAAAGCTTATATTCGATAATCTCGAACGCAGGAGCGCGGCAACCATTCCTACCGCGAGGACGGGTGAAGGGAGCTTTGAGAGTACGCTTGCTTCCTCCGTCGGTACTTGGCTGTAAGGAGGCCTCACGTAAGGTGAGGACGCGGTCGAAGGAAAGGAACGTTTCGTTGTTTGGCCCTAGGTCTACGGCATTGCTCCTCAGTGCCTAGAACTTGCTGGCAAATTTGCTTGCAAAATGTGATGCCCATTTTTCGTTGCGGAAGTGAGACAAGGCTGCCGTGGTATCGCGTAGAATCGCGTCTCTCGTTATATGGGGGGGTCTACTGCACAAACTGAGCCGCAAGATGGAATGGCGCGAGTACGGCACCCGTAGAAGTGAAGGGGAAGAGCCGTCTATCCCTGTGCAAGCCCAGCGCTGGAATCGTGTGGGCAGGTACTGGAGATAAGTTAGATTCAACGGAGCCCTATGTGCAAATGTCCGTGCGGTCAGCGAGGTTATCGTTATTCCTGGCAGTGGTCTCCTGCTGCAAGACCCAATTCTAGGTGAGATGCTGTGAACGAACGCCAAGGTAGTCAGAAAACATGCAGTGTACTGTAGGTGGTTGGCGGTGGCAGAAGCGCATAGGAAGAGGTTGGTTGGTCTTAGCAATGTCATAGACTTCCTAAATGAGACGTCCTATACCAGAGTGTGTTAGTGAGTTGAAATAGTTCAGTAGTTAGTTGGCCTCGGGGACGCTGTGCATGCGCGCCGGGTGAGATAATGCTGTTTTTTCGGTGATGTGAGAGAGGTCAGGTACTTGCGAAATCATGGTCAATGAGTGAAGCGCTGGGAAGCCGGCAGTGAGATCGAAGTACATGGAGGTGGCCTTGCAGAAACAGCCTCCATCCTTGTACTCGGCTTGCTAAATTTATTAACAGCGCTGCAACGGGTGTGTGGATGACAGATTGTGACGCCTAGGTACTTCACCCAGAGGTACCTCACGTAGGAAGCCATAACCAAGTCGAGGCCGTCTTGGTGGTGGCCGCGTCTTGTGTGGGCAGCTGGTTTAATTGGTCATCGCGAATAAAGCGCGATAACACCAATGTAGTTCTCAATGCAGACAGCACTACGCGCACGCACGTTTATTTCCGCCTGGCCGATGGGCTCGATGTTACGTATTCAACACTCCTAAAGGTATATCGCATTCCTGGAATCACAATCGAGTTCAAGTTTGATTTTGTACTTAAAATATAAATGCGTGTTTTCTGCCACTCTGCCCTTAATGTGCTATCACACATTCTATCTTCCTCTTTTACAGGGGCGACACCTGATGGGAGGTTGTTTCTGTTTTTTAATGTATATAGTATTTGATAATCCTTGACCACACGTGGATGAGAAGGGAAGTTTTCGTAGGGTCGCTCACAGAGTTTCGGTACGTTAAAATGTAGCTCTAACATTATATTCATGCTTAAATTGGTTTGATCGTGCGTTTAATTTTTTATCGAGCTCCCTTAGGTTTATTTTCGACTGTGGCAACATTGGTATCTTGTATATGTTTTCTATTTATCTACTATAACGCCCTTCGACCAAGTGCATTGATAGATAAAAATAAATAAATAAGTAAATAAATAACTAAACGAGTAAATAAATAATGTTTTATGAGGCGCCTGTGATGAATAACACATGTCTGCTAAGCCTTTGACACCGTTGATCGGCGTCTTTTCTTGATTTATTAGCCCCTGCTGGTCCAGGTTTACCGCTCTCTTGAGTCCGTCATTAAGAATACATAGGAGTTAGCGTTGACCGAGTAGTACATCACGCGTACGCGTGGTGGTTAAGTGGGAGTCTTCTGTACCGGAGGGGGTCCTTCTGAGTCTCTGTGCCAGAGAAGAGCGAATACTGGTCTTGTAGTTAAGTGCTGGTCTTCATTTGAAGGTACTAGTAATGTTGGCCATGCGCAGGTTTCTTATATACGTAGTAACCCATGCACTAACCGCTATCTGAATGTGTACATTGAGGAATATTATTTTATGGAAGAATAGGAGGGTGTCAAAGAAATTACGATATATTTGATTGAAGGCCTCTTTGAATTTAGAAGCTCGTTTTCTCAAACAGAATAATATCAACAATATGTCATCTAGATAGCGATCACAGAATAACGGTCTTGTATCATAGGATGAAATCAAAATATTCTCAATAAGGTGTGTGAATGTTTCCTTGTAGTTTCGGTGCTGTTCCTCTAAACATATCTGTACCGTTGAGTTGAAGGTAGTGCTGTTTCTTAAGTTCGAAACCGTACAATCGCAGCACAAGTGTCCTTAAAATTCTATTACTCTTTAGCTTGGATATGCGTCAGGGTTGTCAATGCCAGATGACTTTACAAGCGCCCTAACACAATCCGCACGCAGAATATTCGGGTAGATCACATCTCGCAAGAGCCATATTGCAATAAAGGAAGATAAACCCCAGAAAGACAACGTTCTTTCAAACTTCCTGCCTCCTCCCAGAAGTTTTCCCCCGGACAAATGAAGAGTTTTTTTTCGAAATGAGTCAAATCCACCTAAACAGAATTTGTGAAAACAGTGAAAATTTGTTACGCAATGTAAATACAACGCTTTCAAACCTATTACGCGATATATTTTACATGTCAGCTAGTAGAAGTTTACGGCCACAAGTAATTAAAAAATATACAGCGGACTTGACCAATATTAGCATGATAACTTTGGATTTGGCTCATATTGAAATGACACATTGAATTCGAGGCGGTATTCTTGCGAAAACTTTATTGAAATCGACTTTCAAGAGCGGTATGATAGAGTTTTGGCCGAAAAACCATCAAACATAGGCAACAATGCTTCAATTAAGGGCCTTCAACTATACACGAAGAGCCGGTGCGTCTTCTTCGCAGCACAAGCAGCTCTATTCGAAATCTTCTGTATGATCATTTTCTTTGGCACGCCTGAGGACACTGACAAAATAAGCGAGCTCTTGAATCTCTTGCCATGAACTGCCGAAATGCTTTACGAGAAGGCTCGTCACATCTATCAGTTTCATTTTGTTGAGATGATGAGTGTACAGTGGGCATTGCACGGGTGCTTGTGCAAGGGACTTTCCCCTCTTTAGGACTGGCACGAAATTTGATACGGAAACATTATAGTGGGGTTCTGCTCTAACTTTAGGGCTTCTACCAGCTGCATTTCTTTGAATGTGGAAGACCCTGGTTTCTGTCATCTTAAACGGCAAGCTGGATGTCGATTTCGTCTCTGCCATACAGTAGGCCTTCCAGTCATACACGTCCCTATGTTTTCCGAGCTCTAGCACAGTGCCATGATATGAAAAAATCATTTGGTAGCTTTGGGGATTCAGGATTTCTTCGTGTTTCTTCGTGAGAATTTCTTCCTCACGTCCTTTTCAATCCGGCAAAATACCCTGTCTGGAGGTAAAAAGCTCTGCTATTGGCTTACTGGATTTGCCTCATTTCGATCCGTACAGCACACGGATCTGGCTCAATTTCGTTTTGAAACGAAATCTGTAAGCACACGTAGCTGGTTGTATTGACCCATTTCGTTCCGATAACTGTTTTACAGGAAAGTTGAGAGTATGTACGTGCCAATGGAGCTTTATTTGAGCTAGTTTCGGTTTCTGGATTTAGCTCATTTCGAAAAAAAAACTCCTCAAATAACTTACAAAGCGCCAAAATAAAGCCTTATGACCAGCGAAGATATTTCGTTGGCTCACACTAGATGTTAAGTGGCATCCTGCAAAGTGTGCGATAGACTGTCGTTTAGTGCTAACTTGTCTACGATAAGCCCTGTGTGGTGTAACGAGAAGTCCGCAAAGGCCTGCCAGGTTCTACGAGACATGTTCCCAGGATAGATTGTCCATGGTGAGCTAAAGATGTGTAGGACGTGTCGGAACATGGTTGTGCGGGGAGGTATGCCACAGTTTAGCGTCAGTAATGATTTCAAGCATACGGACAGGCCGGCACCACTACCGCGACTCAAGGAGGTTGAAGAGCCAGTGAACACATGGGTCGACCAGCTTCGCTGTTTCAAGCCTTGCGCGGCCGAGTGCTAGCTTTCAAGACTTTGTACAGCGCATCACAATTTGCGATATACGTAGACATCTTTATGTTACATTGTACTATGCAGAACAGATATACCTACACATTCATCTGATACTACCTTCGGCATGATGAACCATCGCCAACCAGCATCAGATAGACCGGACTCTTGGACACCCGTTCGGTTCTGTCCTCGAGGCTTGAGTAAACATCGTCATAATTCTTCCTCTTTCCTTATTCCCTCCTTCCGATGGCGTTGCGCAGGGCAACGTGTATAGCGCGCAACTTTCCCGACGAGTGGTCAGGTTAATGCAGAGGTGGGCAAGTTGGTTTTGTGCGGTCTCACCACAATTAGGTTTAGGTTAATGTGCTAACGTTCACGGCGGTGTTGTGCATAGACTAAGACTCAAGGAGGAGCATCATTCACGGATTTGTCTTTCACCCAGCGAGACAGCTATCTGTCAAGCATGCTGACATTTAACAGCAAAGTCTTTAGCAAAACTACCCGCCGCGGTAGCTGAGCACGTAGGGTGTCGCGCTGCTAAGCTCTGCCGAGCGAGTTCACTTCCTAGCCATGACGGCCGCATTTCCATGAAGGCGAAATGCAAAACACAGTCGTGCTCAGAGATGTAGGTGCTCGTTAATGATTTACGGGGAGTCACGATTAATGTGGTGCCCCACAAAACGGCGTGCCTTAATATCACACCTAAGATTTTGCACGATAAATTCCAGAAATTATTGTCATAACCTGCAGTGAAGATTTTAACGCGACAGCGTTAGAAAGCTCGTTTCACAGAAATTCCGGTGTCGGCGTTGGCGGCGTTGGCTGTGAGCGAAGAATTAGCGTTCTCCGTGAGCGAAAATTCGAGATAGATATAGTGGAAAATTTTTCGTTTCGAGTGGGAATCGCACCTAGGACTTCTGCGTGGCAAGCCAGCGTTCTATCGCAGAGCAACACCAGTGCTGGAAAGTGCTTCGGAAGAAAACACTACATGAATGTTATGTAGTTCGAGCAGTGTCATTAAGATATCTAATATTGCGTAGCAGAAACGTGGAGTCACATCAGGTGTCATAACATGTAAATTGCGCCACGAGTTGTTGGTTTAAAGGGTATAGATTACCAGGCAACAGGCACAATTAAGTATTCGTTACCAACAACAGCATCAGCAACGTGTGCAGCCGCACAGGTACGCGTGTTGCCCTACGGACGCGCAGCGGGTACCTCACCAACTCGAAAGAGGAAAAAATTGTCATTGTGGGCACATAGCAACTGTGCTTGTATTAGGCATTCTAGGTTAGCTTGAAAGGACGGATTTACAGGTGCACAGACGTGATTCCATTGCGAAATGGTTGAGGTGTCCACTGAGAAGCGAAGGCAGGCTAGCAATTCAGAAGGTGATGTGAACTGGGTCCGATTAGGTTATGGCGTTCTACTCTTGAAGGCGAAGCTCAAGCGACCTCCAAGGTTTTGAACGTTATGTCGCCTTAATTAAACGTAACATCGGATTTAGGCGAAGCATGAAATTCACAACCGTTAAAGGAGCTGAATAATATGTCTGGCCTATATGTATGATGGAAGGGCACAATTTGAAAATTCATAAGAGGCTCTGTATTCTACGCCATTGTAGTCTTGCTATAAAATTCAGACAATAATTACGAAGATATTCACAAATATATTGCAAATATAAACTTAAAAACTTACCCGCAACTGAAGGCGTTGGCATGACCTGCATTACAGCACAGTTGACTGCTCTGTCGTGATATAAAAATTGTTCCTTAACATTCATGTGACCATCTGAGCAAAGAGAAAAAATCAGGATATTTTTATTTATTTTAACAAATATTACAGAGTCAGACGACCACTATGATGGAGATGTTAATGTGTACTTGTGCGACTTTTTCTTGCGGTATTCATGGATGCGTTGCGACTATGGAAAAGGAAAGTGAGGAGTTACACCCTACAAGTGAGCATCAAATGTTGTTTAAGTTTTTCGGCAGATATAGTGTGTGATTTCGATCTTCAAGAGCGTATGCTGCAGATAATGGCGTTGTGTTGCCTTAGCCTAAGTAATAGCGAAATATATTTTCATAATCCACAAGCCTTTCTGCGATGCGCGCTCAGAAGATTCGTAGTGCCTCTGCGTGATGTGCGCCCGAAAGAGGGGTAGTGTCCCGGTGTGATGCTTCTGATAGAAGATGACGATGACGACGCTGGGGCGGTACACAATGTCGCGTACAGGTGAAGAGGCAAAAGAAGAGAGAATGGGCAGACGGCTTTGGGCGTTCGACGTAGTCGGGTGACCGGGCCCGAGTGTCGACGCTCTCAGACGCGGTTCACGAGTTGAAGCTACGGGCTTCACGTTGCCGCTGTCGTCCTCCGCCTGCGAAACTTCGCTTCAGCAAGGACGCCCGTCGCCTCGTCAGCCTTTAAAGCCGTTGTTGCCCACTTGGAAGTCTTCCATCGTCTCCTCGCATCTCCCAAATTGTTCCACTCCCCAACGGATGACCCTGTGTCGGCATAGACAGACTTATTACTGAGACTCTTTAGAAACTTATTAGTTCATTATTTCTTTTTCTTTGTGTTCGCGCTCTTATCTCGTTGTGTGAGAGTGTGCTCTTAAATTTTTCATAAAGAGTCGTTATAAACCTGCAAGCAGGCTCGTCGATTGGTGGGACCGTACACGCTCCCAACCATACATACCTTAAGAACCACACGTTCTCATTACACTCTCAATGCTGACTAAACTTATGAAGACCTCTCCATCCGTCCCTCTGCTAGTTAAGACAAACAGCAAACGATCTATACTGCAAAAAACGATATCAGTCTGAACCTGCAGTTTTAAAGTTCACCAATAGAACTAAAGTCTTCAAAATTTTTAGCCATAAGAGGCGTTTCAAAGTACTGCATGTGCAGATGGCTTTCCAATAAAGTACATGTTGTCGGAGCTTTTGCGTTTCAACGAATGAATATATGTATTTAAATAAGTACGGTATACCCAACCACGTAGTAATCGAGTAATGGACGCATGGAGCATTGTTTGCCTAGAATTCCATGGGCGCTGCAGCTCAAGTGATGTCATTATATCGAAAGGTATCTCTTGTTTGTTTTCAAATCTGAGTAATGGTATGCCATGGGCGTAACATAGTAAAGGTGGCAGAGGAACAACACTCTCAACTGCACAGTTCGCAAAGAAGCCCGTCCATACTAGAGCGAAGTAAAGTCGAGCAAGATACCGAATTTGTATATTGAAGCACATAACCTTTCACGTAAGCACTGGATATGGTCAATACATTAACATAGCCCGCTTTGCTAATGTTTTTGATTGCACAACACACTCATCTATTTCCCTACTTACCCAGAGGACGAACGTATGCGGCATCCAGTTCATCAGTTACAGCAACCATAGTGATGGCTATCCTGTAAATAAACGGTACACATGAGCAGTGGCATTCATACCAGTTTGCCATGTGACAATACTTGCGGTGCTCCCTGTTGATAAACCGATGAAGGTATTGGAATTCTTTAGCACTTCCTCTTAGCATGTTATCAACTTGACACCAACAACGGCTCCCTGCTGACGTCGCAAATGTCCATATGGGAGTTAATGTCCATAAAAACAGAAACAATCAAGCAGGCGTCATATTTGTGGCTTCCATATTTTGTAAACTAGAATAACAAGTTGCATAAAATGAGTACCCTTGTAGGGGTGTAGAACGAAAGGGAGGCTTATTGGTGGGCTAGAATTATATTCCGCAGTGTAAATGTCCCATGCAGTGACAGGCAAGCTAGCATAGTATGATGAATACCAATTTCGCGGAGCAGCAATAGTAAGCAACATTAGCAGTGCTGAGACCTCACTCAAATACTAATAAATTCTTAAACAGCGGGTGTGTGCTGCAGCCGACGTTCTGACAAGCAGACTTGAATTTTTCAGGGCTGAAAGGTTGTAGCCTAGCAAAAGATAAGTTCCACTTGTCGAAACTTCGACTCCCGCACACACCCCCCGTTTACAAATATCTCAGCGGAAGCTTTCATCTTCCCCTTCCTGCCTGACTTACGTATTTTTATAAAAAGTCGTTCTCTATAAATTTGCCTTCCTATTCCTTTCCTTTCTGCAAGTATTTATTATAAATTGATGAACGTGTGCATCTTAATCTGTATCAAGCGCACGTTGAGATGTTTAAGCAATAATTGTCCCTCCGTTGAAATGTAGCCGTTTGTAGGCCCGAATACATCTAACCTCTCCGAGCAGCAACATTACCATGAAGTACAGCTATAAGCGACCTCCAAATACTATGTAGAACCAGTAACAAGGCAATGTCATATCCATCCTCATTTTCAAAGGTCAGATCCCTTAATCCCTACGCGTCCTGTTCGAAACCCTTCTTTAATGTCCTTTGGAGGACATCCCCGAAAAACACCCCGTCCCAGCAGTCAAGAAAAATACATGCAAGATTCTTTCTGGCTTGCGACATAAAAGTCCGAGATCACCCCACAGAACGAACAACTAATTTTCGGATGGCCGCGTCTTAACTGGCAAGACCCCAGCGTGCAGCTTAAAGAATGTTTTCACCCCCCGGACACTCAGGAACGCCATTAACCCTCTATTGCATGGCGTCCCATATTTGGCACATACCGATTAACATTTTTTATAGCGGGCGCAAGAGGACCAGTGGAGAATGTGACACAGTTAGAGTAATCCTTATAGTTACGTGCACTAAATATAAAAAAGCGCTGCCATCCCTAGAGCAGTATGAAATCTAGACATGAAATAGATTGCACGGTGCACGTGCAAGCTCGGATCATGAACGACAGTGACTGCTATATTTTTCTTGCAACCATTTTCTCGTTGCAGAAGCAAGAAAAAATTATTTTGGCATATTTCGTGGCTTTGACAATTCATGCTCATTAAGGCTCTTCTCAATTCCGTTTTCCACTACGTATATAGTCGGAAATCGGTATGTGCCATATTTGGCACAGTATGCATGTGAGTGATGAAATGTGCAATATGATGCCATCTATGTTTTGTTGCACAGTGCAAATACAA
This sequence comes from Rhipicephalus appendiculatus, assembly GCA_030522465.1. NCBI lineage: Eukaryota > Metazoa > Arthropoda > Arachnida > Ixodida > Ixodidae > Rhipicephalus > Rhipicephalus appendiculatus. The sequence continues at coordinate 124,529 of JALIZH010011378.1, forward strand.
ACGAAAAGAAATCATCTGAGATCATGCAGCACAGCTTGTTTTTGCCAGATTTCAGTTGTGGTGGTAGGTTTTTAGATGCTTCACGAAAATATTGAGTGTCAGCAGCAGTACCTGGCAATTTTTTGTTACATTATTGGCGTGGGTGCACGAAAAAATTATCTGAAGTCTAACCAGTGCACGGCGATATTTAGCTTTTACGATCTGTCGGCAACTGACGCTCACAGCCACAAGTCAGCGGTTTGAAATTCGGGCAGGAAAGTACAGCAAGGCGGCACCATGCGAAGAGCCAAACGTGTAAGCGGCCATCTTGCACGTAGATGTCGGCAGTCAGATGCACTAACCAAAATGTTCAATTATGCCTGAACACAGGAAGCAATTGCTTTGCTTTATTCCACAAATCAAGCTAAAAAGACCGCAATCAGTGAGATTTAGTTTTTCAGCCATGGCAGCAAGTTTGCTCGCCCACGTGCATAGTGTGCCATATTTGGCACAAACCTCTATTTTCATTAATACAGTCACAATAAATCTGAAAATTTTTGTACATGTTATTCTTCATGTAGTTAATGATAAAAAATGATCAAATAATTTTTCTATGGATTTTCTCATAATTCATGCAATAGAGGGTTAACACTTTTTAAACTTTGCTCTATATTTCACCGCAGTAATGTGTGCGGTACAGTGGAATTGGAAGAACAACGTGTCAGAACGTGCCTTCATGAATTGGAGTGATTATCAAGACGGTCTTTTTATTGCGCTTGTATTTGACATTCCAATCTAACAGAAGGCACCAAGATACTCGGGCAAAGCAGTCGCCAAGCGTACGCAAAAAATGGTGCTGTACATCACGAGGTTACAACAAACGGTTTTTAAGCGGTTGCAGAAACGAATGCAACAAACCCAAGCGACCGACAAGCACAAAACAGGGTCGTCGGGTTTGTTTTATGCCACACAGAATCACAAATAAACACAGAAAAATACGTTCGTGCAGCCGCCGTCAGGTGTTCGACGGTAGCGCACAATGCACAAAGTGTGCTACAACCGAACACATGACGTAGCCTACATAAACACGCCTTTTAATTGTCCATCACACCTTTCTCTCGCAGTGCTTTAGGTTGGCAGGGTGGTTTCGCCGTCTGGAAGGCGTACAGAGAAGTAACGCGCGGCCTCTGCGATTACCACCGGCAACGCGCTGTTGCTACTACCGTACCATTCGGCTCGTTTCCAAAAGAAGGAGTGTAAATTTGTCAACGCCTGAACACACTAAAACTTCGCGAAGTGGCAGCTTTATTCCAATCTTCGCTCATAGCATCCATTCATTTTTAAGGTATTTTTCCGACAGTCGCATAACTGTCACACCGCGTTCCCTGCTCACCCTCTGAGAAACCGCGGACTAGGCTAGAGGGTAGCCACGACGCGCGTCGCGTTTCCCTTCGCGCTTCTAGCCTGGCCGCAGTGTGATCTTTTCACCTCTTTAACCATTCCACGGGCTAAGGGGTAAGGTCATTATTCCACGGGATGGTGACCTTAGCCCAAGCTTAGTAAGGAGCCCCGTTGACCGCGGTAATGTAGGCTACCTAAAGATTAGCGTCCAGTTAGCGACGCTCTTGCGTCTGTTACAGCTGACTCTGATAACCCTCTCCCCGTATGAATCGAACGGCTTCAGAAACACTAGCAGCGGTGTGTTGCCGGAGCCAATCTTCAAGGCCTCGAGTGATGCATCATGACAATAACGGGCGCCCATTTCGAGCGTTTTGGTAGTCTTAGCGCGGCGGAAGTTTTCACTGCTACGTTGTAGGAAACTCAGTAAAATGCGGCGTGCCGGGTGATTAGATTTGTGGATGGCGCAGTGTGGTGTCCGCGGGTCACAATAAACAAGACGCAGTTACGCGGCTCCCCATTTGTGTCACCTTTTGACTCCGCCTCGCCAGCGTAAAGCCATTTCCAAACAGAGCAACAGTGTTTCTGCGGGCGAATATCGTGCAAGTGGGTGGCATAGTGCAGAGACACGCCAGCGGCCAGTGGAACTTCTTCGCGCGTTCATGGTTCGAGCTACGTCGCTGCCTCTCGCGTTCCTGAAGTGCTCTGCGGTAGTGTACGTATAAAAATAATTGTATGTTACACAACTGCCGGAGAGCGCACACCTTGCAGTTTCTCTCCTCAAATGACGACGCTTTGAACGAGAGCGTATCGAGTACTACTGTTTATTATGTGCATGCTGACGCCATCTTCACGTGGTATTCACCATATCCCGTGTCCGGGTGTATAGTCACTAATAGAGCTAACTGAAAGGTTTAATCATTAACATGAACGTTAATCATATTGAACGGAGATGTGTCCCCAGGTATCAACGTGGGTGCGTCCACATCAAGCGGTGCTATATCTGCCAAACACCAATAGACATTGTGCAAGCTCTCGGTATATTAATGTACAATAAGCATTCAACTACTTTTTTAAGGACACGTTTCTCTTCCGTGTCATACGGGTCCTTATGAGGGAGAAATCAACAACGTTTTTTTCTTTTATTTATCTTCGATCCTTCCCCTTCCATACGGCCGGGTCATCGACTTCCATATATTTAAACCCCGATGTCAGTATGGGTGCTGAATCGTCGTGTTGCTACGCTACAAAGCATCTCGTGAGACAATGTAGCGGACCGCCAATCGAAGAGAACAAGAAAGCCAGCGTTCGTTTTTTGGGAAAGAGCAGCTATTTAGGCAACCCGTGTAGCATTATACTTTGGAGAGGTGTTTTTTTTTATTTGTAGGAACCTTTGTTTCACTCATTACGATGACATTCAAATCTCTGCCAAGGCGACAGATGTGTTGGTTCAGATATAATGTAGGAAGACACATTTTTTTTTTTGTTCACAAAGCTCGTAGGAAGGCGAACAGTGCACTGACATGTCATATATAACAGAAGCCTAGTAGGGTCGGCGGCAATGTCACGGACGTTTTGCATGTATAACGCTCCCATAGCGGTATTTTTTGCTTAATTATTGGAAAAAACAGTGTAAAGATAAGATATGTACTACCTTTTCGATGTCATAAGTCTTCTGTGGCAATGGCCTTTTGCATTCGACAATCATCAAACAAGTTGAAAATAAAACCGCGGAGATGACCTTTCCGAGAGTCATATCTTGCTGGTATCGCAAACACCTAAAACACAAGGCTGTAACATTTACGGCGTCTTTACATGTGGCGTTTTTACACAAAGCGGACGATGGGAAAACATTATGTCGCAAACGGTATTCTATTGTGCCCCATTGCACAATTCCATTGTGTGAAACCTTCATGCTGTGATGCTCCGCGAGGGTGATAGTACTTTAAGGAATAACAATATTATTTCTGTACTTTTTAATAAATGAGCGATTCAGGTCAGCCCTTGTAACGATAGGTAGAGAGAGAAACAAGTTTATTACAGGTCAGACAAAGACCTACAGATATTCCTCCGCCAGCAGGACCATGGCCAGCTGGTCGGCCTCACGCGGCAGTGGGGCGGTGGGGTTAGGATAGTGATATACTTTGTACCATTGTAACATCCGCCACGTTATGTATACAAGGCGATAGAGGGAAACAAATTATGCTGGCATAAAGCGTTCTGCAGTATACAGGGTATCGATTATCTGCAAGAGGTAAAGAGTGAGGATTATCTTTAGAGTTTTTTTTTATTCCAGGAATTGCTTTTCAGGAATCCCCTGTACTTGTACAGACAGTGGTGTTCCAGCGATGCCATGTGCTGCAGCTACAGGGATGTGGCGTGCCTTTTCCCCGCGTTCGAAAACGAAAACTTTTCTGCTGCGCCATATATTTGGATTTTTGCATTTACACAATCATCCGTAGTTCAGACAGACAAAGTCATGCGGGTTTTTTCTTCCATCTATATCCTGGTCTTGAGACGGTTGTCCTTTACCAATTGCTCCCTGGCACATGTCTTTGTAAACGAGGTGTTCTATAGTCGCCCTCTTTCTGAATGCTGGAAGACAATGTTGCGCCATAGTCCCGTACGTTCGACGAGTTCCAAACTCGCAAGTCCAACTTGCTGATACGATCTGTCAAAGAAAAATATAATAATTAATAATAATGCTACATTCGGCGAGATCCAGCACGTGGCTAGACAAGGTGACGTGTTCGTGCTAGCGCGATTATAACTAGAATGCTCTTTGGAAAGAGATTGAGGGGAAGACTCTGTGCAGAAGGAGTTCGTTGTGCCTGAAGCAGCCTGGAGTACTAAACTTTGATACATTTCCAGTGCTCAAACAAAACATGAAAAGAAAACGTGCAACCGCGGAGAAGAAGAGGGGCAGTAAGAATTTAACGTCTTACTGCCATTTTTTTCCATCCGTTTTTGCATGTTTTTTTCTCCTGCTTTGCCTGTGCGTGGATATGCATACGAGTTTGATATGGGCGGATTGGTGTAGGTGGTGATGCTATCAACATTATTTGATAAAAAACACCAGGCCTCCGCAGAACGCGTAGCACAGTCACAGTCAAAGCTGGAAGAGCCGTCCTTCTAAAGCCTTTCTTAAACACTCTTTGGGCAATTACTACAAGTACACTTGCATGGCAGCGCAACCACTACGCCTTAAATCATGATGATTTCTTGTGCAGTACGGAAGCGTCCACTATGTCATTATTCGTCATTGCTCAGAGAAGAGTGGTACCCTCTGCGCACATACAAGACATTATGTGCACTTTGTGCAGCTGTAAGGAATTACGTGCACTCCGGTGAAAGACAAGCGGAGCGTACGTCTAAAGCGCGCCCTTTACGCCATCTCGAAGATGATAGTGAAGAAGCCCCTGCGACGTCAGAACTCTGCGTCCCCTCCAGCGGCAAACAGCGTTTAGAAATAGCTCACTCTTAGTATAATGGAGAACGGATCCTGCTTGGCGGAGTTGTTCAACGCGTCGTAGCAGCAAAGTGAGAGCGTGCCAAATTGCAATCACCGGTTGCCCACTTCGGAAAAAAATTCTTCTGAACTCTTGATCTTTGTAGGTTATACATGTAATACATTTACATAGAAGCGTTATAGTAAGTACCACACATGTGCTGATGTTGTAGGCAGGTAATGCGCAAAACACTTACGTTTTTGAACAATTTATTTATTTCAAGAAATAACTTGCTATAACGTACGGCATGTCCAAAATACCTGCCTATGTCTATATACATGTATCTACTGCCATATCTTGATGAAGAGGAAGGTGAAGTCTTGACCAAGATTGGTCTCCGAATCGAAACATCGAACAAATAAACAGTTTGGCGCAGGGTGTCCCAAATAAATTGATTTAAAAAAAGAGGAACGTTGTCACGAGAAGTAAACCTAGTGCCCATTGATCCCTATATAGTGTTGTTGCCACTCCTTATATTTTCTTTTATGAGGTGCAGATATTGATTCCTCGTTATGGTTCTAACTCGACCTATACTCATCTAATCCTTCAAACAGCCCCGTAGCCAGGAATTTTTTTAGGGGGGGGGGGGCGACTCGTTGAAGGCTTTGGAAAACACCTATTTTTATCATTTGTCCTCAGTGAAACGCCCCCCCTCCATTCGAACTTCGGGGGGAGAGGGGGGCACTAGGGCACCCCCCTGGCTACGGGCCTGCCCTAAAATGTCAATGCGACAAATGTAGGTATGTTCAAATGACATCCAACTTCGCACTTTATAACAACGTCCTATTGCGCGCTCGCTTTTCTTGGCTAATAAAAAATCCCGCGAAATCTACAAAATAGACTAGACTGTAGCGCGCATCAGGAAGCAGCGCCCTGAAACAGGATCACTGTGACGTGGCAAGTCAAAACTGCGCTCCCACCTTTATATATATATATATATATATATATATATATCAGCCGCGAAAATTGAGCATATAATTAGTACTTTGTTGAAAATAGCGCAGTTAGATGTCATTTGAATATGCCTGCGTATGCCTCATCCATATTTTATTGATTAGGAAAGTATTTGTCAGTTAGGAAGACAATTTGGTGTAATTACCTAAGCCACAGTGTAACGAATATATATACAGGGTGTTTCAGGAATTGTGTCCAATATTTTTTTTTAAAATCAGGAAATTGCGATATTTGCTCGCTGTCTTCACAATTGCTTTTTCTGTAGCAGCGAGCGTCTTAACATGGTTGAAGACATGATTTGGAATGGTAATTATGAAAGTCAATTAATTAACTTTTTAATTAGCGGAGCTAGGTGGTAAGTCAAATTGGGGAATTGAAGTCCTTTATATGTACGAAGAACCCATTTAAGTTTGTCATTTCGAATAAGTGGCCTCTAGGAATAATTGTGAAGTAATGAAATTCTCGCAAATTCAGCGGCGAAACCGAAACCGAAACGTGGAAGAGCGCAACTGCCATATTCGTCTCAGACGTCCAGAATGAGTGAACGTCGTTATATAAACCATCAACCGACTTCGTTGTGTAGCTGTGTGGGCTGCGCTTGCAGTAGTAGCACGCATGACATGGCACATACGCTAACGAACGGAAAGAACTGCAGCTCTGTAACCGTTGTCCTGAACAGTGACGTCATTCTAGTCGTCTGCTTGTTGCACTCATCGGTGCGAAACCCCCGCCCTGACCCCAATGTCCCCCTAGTGCACCTTTAGATATGCAGGTATACTTCACCGCCCAGCACCATAGCATTGTGGCTATGCTAACTTTCAAATACGCTACGGTGCGCGAGCGGCGGTGGCTTCAGCTAATGCACTCTCGGACATGCAATTTTTTCTAGAAAGCTGAAACTTGGAAGAGGTTTCAGCGTTCAGAACTTCATGTGTTGTGACACATTGGCTCTGTAAGTCCTCTGGCTGGTCTCGTGAAAGCGTCCGAATAGTCAAGCAAGTCCGAAAAATTATCCTCATCACTGAGGTCTGTTGGACATATCCCATCCGATATTATAGTTTTCTCACAACAGCCTGCCGTCCTTGTCTTTTGCGTTTTTTTGTGCGACCCGTTTAGGGCAACTATCGGTTCATAACAATGTATTTTCATGGAACTTGAGGTTTGTTTTAAGTGTGTTCGACTGCAAAGGAATCAAAACAAATATTTCGTTTCTGATATTGCATTAGTCTCGAAGGTTTTACTATGAATCACGCGGACCCCGATAAAATAAGGAAGAAAGAAAATACCACTTTCGTTGGTTTGGCACTGTCTATTTTCACTAACGTTTTGTCTGTTGGACCAGGCTTTGTAATTATATATATATATATATATATATATCGTCGGCTTGGCCTCCAGGATTCCGATTTCCCCGAGTAAAAGCCACCCGCGGCTAGACGTTAAAGAGTTTGAATACCCCAACCCCCCCCCCCCGCCCACTTCCTTTCCAGTCAGTTTAGGTGCGTCGGTTTAGGTGCGTGGAAATCGGTTTAGGTGCTGAGCAATCGCCTTGCAGGAAGCAGACACCTTGTAGGTACGGTTTAATTATGTTTAAGACCACTTGGCCTGGCCAAATCACAGCTGTTGTTTATTCAATTCTACGCCGAAAATTCTCTTGAACATACGACACCGGAATTGACACGCTATCTTTACGTGCTGCATTCCTACCTGCCGAAGTAGCTGAGAACATGACGGATGTCAGTGCTCAGACGTTTGGCGAAGAGCCTTACTAGCCTCTTACGCAGAAGGTTCTCGCCAGAACCGTTGTGTTTCAATAAGTGCAACTTAGCATCTGCTCAGCGGCCAAAACCTGGCGGATCGGGGGGCGTAAGAGTCATTTCGCAATGTTCAACGGACGCTGCTGTGCATAGCGCCGCCTGGTATGGTGCGTCAACCTCGCGCCGTCTGCTGTGGAGGAAAGGTTTCTCTGCTGTCTTGCAATGCCCGCTAATCACATATTTGAGGCGATCTCTTCAGCCTCGAGTGTCATCAGCGTGCCCTTTTCTCCAGTCAACTGAACTTTTCCTGTTGAAGCCGCCACATATGCACTCTGATCACAGGTCTTCGTAGGATCATGCTCAAAAAACGTACGCTTTCATATAAGTCGGGAATTAGCATTTCCAGTTGAAGACGGTGGTCTGTGAGAACTAAGCCTGATATCCCGTTAATCGTCGTGGACGAGCCGCCCCTGACATGACAACGTTGTGCGGTTGCGCATGATGAGTCGTTACGTGAAAGCAGCAATAATCATTCGGATTGGCGGAGCGGACGTTTTCAAGCTAGACAGCTTGTACTTTTACAGTGGCATCTTATCTCTGCATTGCAGCTTAGATAAAAAGAGACAAATTAACAGGCTCTCATTGTGGCGTACGTTTTCACCAACAAAGCAAGCGTCTTCCCTGTGCAGCTATGTTATTAATAATCACGGGGACAGGCGTTTATGTGGGACAGGAGAGTGGGGCTGCAAGAAAACTTGCGGGTGGAGATATGTGCATGTGAAACAAAGCTGCTAGGACGTCATTGACCCACCCATTAAGAGAGTGTCGTTTTTATGTGCAGGTGCCTCTTTTCAGTAAATGTGATCTTGATATTAGCATTTCTGTTTGATATTTACGAATCACACATAAACTATTTGATAGTAACAGCACGTAAATATAATTATTTTGTTGCTTAGTCTTTGAACGAACATCCCGTATTTTTTTTAAAGCGTTAGAAAACTGCAGTCAATCGGTGAGAAAAGCACATATAAACATACAGTGGGCGAAACGGGAATACTTCTTTGCAGAACCTCATATTTCCGCCATGTTAATTGGCCATCTGCGCTACAATTATTTAGTGATTTGATCGTTTGGATAGGTCGAATTACTGTTCGGTAAGTGAAATAAAAAGGAAACACCAGCAGATAATCGGACAGTCTGGTCAGCGAGTACACTGCATCCGAAATTAATTACATTGGTAGCAACAGGATAGATATGTCAAGTCTTCCAGAATGTGTGCAATAAAGGAGCTAGAGGAGAAAGTTCCTCCAGGCAAATTCTTGGTAGTACGTTCAGAATGTTCTGTGAAGCTTATTCGTGGCCAGTTATTTTAGAATATTCGCAGTCGTTAAATCAAAGCTCGTCGCAGAATGTACCGTATGTGTGGACAAAGCCATAGCTGGTTTTTTGTCGCGGTCACGCTACATAGACACTGGAGGGGTAGTTTTGCCATCAAGGTTGAGTTGCGTATAAAGTAAATATCAGTATCATTGCCCCGCGCGTTGCAGGTTATGTGTGTGAGCGAGAGCTTGCACACGAGCACGGCTGAAGCAGCGATGAAATGTGCTGGCTGGCATTGTCGAGTGAAGGAATATGAAGGGATGCCGGGGATGCTGCGTCGCTCGCACTGTAACCGCGAAATTTTATCAAAAGGGCGTGGTAGCATGCGCTAGAAAAGGCCAAGTCGACTTAGACCAGTAGACCACGTATCACCTTGTACCCCCGCCCCCCAAAAGTTTACGGAACGCGAAGTTTCCGATAAAGCTATATTCCCGCTTTTTATGAGAACACAGCATTCAAAGAGATGTTCCAGCCTGCAGTACTGCCTGCGACCTATACAGCAACCCCATAGGTTAGAAGTGCCGTGCACTAACGGAAGAGCCATTTGCATTTTCGGTGGACAGCACTTTCCATGAACTTTTGTGGGTGGGTTGCATGCGCGCTGTGCTCTCACCGTTCCTTTCAGCTTGATAGAACTCTACGAAAACCGCTTCGCTCCCTTGACGGCCGCATTCCTGTATGCTGGCGCTTTGCAGAGGTACTCAAGATCAGATAATAATGCCGTTAGCTCCCCGCCTTACTTCGTATAACATTCGAATTTGTTGCTATCAAATTCATTGCTTCGCCGTTGCGGCGAAACTGTGACTTTTTTCCCCCTTTCGTCGAGCGTTCATTAAAACTAAATATATGTTATAAGTACTTAGAGCGTCAGCGAATTTGAGAATGCTGTAAAGATTATTGATTTCAAGAAAATAGTGCACGAGAAGCATAGTCCTCTACACTGTCTGAGAAACATTTGGGAGAAATGGTATACCCTTCAGTGCTAGTTTTTAAATCATAGCCACCAAATCAATTCATATCTACCTCGAAACGATTCATACCAACGTGTTCAACTTATTTTAATGTTATAAGAAAGCCATGAGTTGTCGCGACTCCTTAATAGAGCGCAGGCAGCCGACCCGGAATTTCGAAATGAGCCACAATGAGTGTTCCTGAATAACACTCCAAGTGCTGTATAGATTTATATTTGGTGTACCAAAATGCTACATTGAGTAACAATTTTCAGTTTATTGAGGGATAATTTATTTTGATTCTTTTATAAGGAGGAGGAGGAATAAAACTTTTATTGACACCAGCAGTTTAGTTGTCTGGGCCAACTAAAATGCTGGGATTTACTTTTTGCAACATTTTGCAATTACTAGACGGGGCATGTGGATGGAAATGATTGACGTGGCATGTGTATGCCTCTTTGGTAGTAAAATATAAAAATAGTAAAATGCACCGCTACATTAGCAAGCAAACTTACTTCATTTCCAATACGAAAACTTACTAATTGGTTTCTAATTGTTTAGCCAAACGAATCAGTTTATGAATACTCACTTCCAGGAGAAATCATTGAAGACACTTTTAGCACAGCACACTTGTGTATTTTATCTGAATACACAATTTCGTGTATTACTTCATTCGCAGAACCTAAAAAGACCATAGGATTGGTTAATAGGGCCGTTACTCGACCAAGAAATGCCTAGAGGCTCACAAGTATCGGTTTGTTTTGCTGTCGTATTACTACTCATTTACGTTTATTTTCATCAGCAGAGCCTGATTTTGAGCCAGAGAAAACGAAACCACAATGCCATTTACTGCATTCTAATCGCACTTGGGAAAAAGAGCTTGCAGTAGGTGGATCACAAAGGGGAAGGTAAACGTACTGCTCAATAATGTTGTTGAATCTTTTACCAGTTGTTACCTACACTAGTACAACATAAATTCAGAAGAATATCAACTACGTGTATTGGCTGTCATGTAGTATGAGACGAACGACTGATGGTTTCGTTTATTTTTTTAAACAGGGAATGCTAAGCCTGACCGATTGATCTCTAAAGTGATTAGAAGCTTCCCGAAGTCTCACCTTGCATTCTCACGAGAGTTATTTCGGAAGCGGTCGTTTTCGGCACCATAGGTTATAATTAACAGCGAAATTCGTTATGAGCATGGTCAAACTTTGTTAGAGGTAGTGTGTAGTCTTGTTTTTCGCGCTCAAGATAGGGCTATTCATGAAGTGGATAATGGATAACGTGAACTATGAGAGTAGGCATCTTCCATTTCTTATTATTTTAAAACCAAGCACGTCGGGAACCATCATATATTTATGACCTCACTCTTGGTACATAAATCGCCAGGTGTTTATCCGGTCGGAATGCCATAGACTGCGATGCACTTCCTTGTAGAGCAACAATCTTTCCTGTAGGTGAGACAGTGATTCCCCCCCGCTGAAAGGCTTTGACTGAGAAACCGTGTGTCTGCTGCCTCGTTAATCTGCAGGGTAGAAGTGTGGACGGACTCCAGGAAGTCTGAAAGCACGAAAACGGCCCGGCCCGCTGGGGCGGGCTCGGGTAAGCCGATGTCTTCTCACCTCGTATCCGTGCCGGGCCCGGGCTACTTTTTATTTTTTCGGGTGAGCCGGGCCAGGTGCACAGCCCGAATTAGGCCGAACATATAGATGTCGGGCAGCAATTGTTCTCCAGCACGTAGCGAGAAGCCCACAAGATGAGCTTTGTGATTATCTATCTATTACAACCAATCTGGAAACCTGCACCTGACGACCTGGAGGAACAATCAATCTGAATATGCCAAGATTGCTATGCTTGCGAAAAAATATATTGGCAGTACGAGCTTTGCTGTTATGAAAGAACAGTTTTCATGGTCATTGACAACTTCATGGTGCAAACTATTATGTAACAGAAGAGGAGTAACTGGAGCCATACCTAGCCAACAACCTCTCGTTAAACACCTTTATATTCAAAAAAAGCCGGCAGATCCCACGCGCTGCGGGAATCGATGTAATGCGAAGCAGCCAGGAAGGAGCGAATCATGCTTTACATAATTTGCATGTCATGTTTTACATGTTAGGGCCTGTCATTCATGTTCGTGGTACAGTCACGTCACTCAATACCAAGTTTGGTGTATATCAAGCTAAAGAAACGGCCGCGAGCGCGCCATGAGCGTGGCATGCAAGTCATGTCGCACATGACAAGTCATGATTTCCATGTTACCACTTCTCATTTGTGTTTGTCATACAGTCATGTCACTCAATACCAAATTTGGTGTATATCAAGCTAACGAAACAGCCGCGAGCGCGCCATGAGCGTGGCATGCAAGTCATGTCGCACATGACATGTCATGATTTCCATATTACTACTTGTCATTTATGTTCGTTATACAGTCACGTCACTCAATCCCAAATTTGGTGTATATCAAGCTAACGAAACGGCCGCGAGCACGCCACGAGCGTGGAATGCAAGTCACGTCGCTCATGACAAGTCATGATTTCCATATTGCCACTTGTCATTTATGTTCGTCATACAGTCATGTCACTCAATACCAAGTTTGGTGTATATCAAGCTAACTAAACGGCCGCGAGCGCAATGAGCGTGGCATGTAAATCAAATCATGTTGTTCATGACATGTACGTCATTATTTGCATATTACCACCTGTCATTTATGTTCGTCATACAGTCACGTGACTCAATCCCAAATTTGGTGTATATCAAGCTAACGAAACGGCCGCGAACGCGCCATGAGCGTGGCATGTAAATCATACTTTTCATGACAAGTTAGTCATGATTTTCATGATATGACCAGCCATTTATGTTCGCCATACAATCATGTTATGCCATACCAAATTTGGTATAAATCCCATTAACGATACGGCCAGGAGAGCACAAAGTCGTAGGCGGCTAGATAGATAGATAGCTAGATAGATAGATAGCTAGATAGATAGATACGCTCAAAGTCGCCGAAGTTCGCTAAGAAATGCTTCGCATTTAAAAGGGTCAGTATATGTAGATAACCTCAGCCAGCACTCAGCACTGTCACAAAGAGCAATGTGAGGGCCTCAATAAAGTGGTCGATTCAAGCATGGTGCCAATAATGATACGAAAGATGCCGCTCTCTTGCTATGTGAGTGACTTGAAATGCTGTACTGGGAGAACAGAAATTATAATTAGCTAAGTAAATGAAACAAGAACAACACTATCTTTAGAGTATTTTAAAGAGCACAACATTTACACGGACACTGAAACGGCTGCAAAGATTTAGTACAAAAGATTTTGCTCCTAAATTAAGTCATTCCAGTTATGAAGAGAGCAATATTTATGGAGCCGCTGCAATATGTGCTTTACAAAAAAGTAACTTTCATTTCGGAGGTGCCGTAGTAAAAAAACTTCCCCATCTCCCGCTAAAGGGAATCATGTGTGGAAGCGAAACAGCGGGGAGATAATTAGCTTGAGCGGGAAGGAACATCGCCGCTCTCGTTTCACGGCAGCGGTCCGGGCGCTCAACGCGGCGCTACACAGGAGAGACAATGAGGCGCGCGCGCTCCGTCATTTTCATACCGCGGAACTACCGTGGCGCCCCCCACCGGAGTATGCAGCTGTCGCACCACCTGTCGTGCGCGCCGCTCCGTAGAGGATTCCTAGTGGAGAATACCGTAGGAGAGGAGAGAGGGGGAGAGGGGACGTGCATGCGCTGTGGGGGGTGTGGGACGCCGGAGCCGCTCCGTAGAGTAGAGGATTCCTAGAGGAGAGAGGGGGAGAGGACGCGCATGCGCTGTTGGCATGTGGGACGCGGGCGCCGCTCCTTAGGGGTAGATGATTCTTAGAGTAGAGAAAGGGGGTAAGCGTAGGAGAGGAGAGAGAGGGGGGGAGGGGACGCGCATGCGCTGTGGTGTTGCGGGACGCGGGAAGGAGGGACGGACTAAGCCCCTCCCCTGACAAGAACGTCTTGGGCTGGTTTTGTATGGTATTGTGGCACTTTTTTTCAGAGTAGTAAGCATGTTCAATACTCAGTCCACCCTTGCATGCAGCATACAGAGGATAATAACGTGTAAATTTCTCAGAGTTGAGGATGCATGGTGAACCACAGCGCAACACCGAGTCGAGGACGACAGGAAGAAGGACACACAAAGCGCTGACTTACAACTTGTTTGATAAGGGGGAAAGCACCTTATGGTCTCAGCGTGTCGGCGTGCATCGTCAGTCTTCTGCTGCTGCTGTCGTGATGGTCGATTTGCTTGAGCGCAAGAGAGAGACCGCCTTCTCTCGCGAAGGGAGTGTTCGCTCTCTTTCGCCACCGCCTAAGCGCTCGCCGCGTGGTGAGAGAGAGTGAACGGCCCGCGTTGAGTGTGGAAACTCCCTCGCCCACGAGGGATAACGCGCTGCACAACCGTTCACCGGTCACCCGTATATATAGGCACTGGATCTTGATCTGCAATGCATTGCCGGTGGAAGATTTCACTTATATGTAGTTGAACAATAAAGATTCACAGCGTGCGCGCTAAGTCAAGTGGACTGCATCCTTGGCCCCTTCCCAGGTTTCACGTTAGTGGAGTTGAAATTCCCTTCCCTACATGTTTCGCCGCTCCCTAGTTTCATTTCTCGCGCTCGGCTTGCGCGGCGGGCAGACTCGGTGCGGCTCCTGCGTGGACTGTCTCCGTCGATGGGCGCGGCTGATAACCGACAGCATCTGATAAGCCAGGCGCGGAGGTTCTTTTTCTTCAGTAACACACATATATATACACGCAGCACAGAAGAAGGAACTAAAACGGAAACAAAAGAAGAGAAAAAAAACCAGAAAAGGAAAAAAGCACACGAGAACTGAGCGAGAGATGAAGGTAAGCCATTAACAATTATCGCTACATGCTCTGTTCACAGGAGCGTAGCCAGAATTTTTTTTTCGGGGGGGGTGGGGGGGTTCAACCATACTTTATGTGTGTTCGTGCGTGCGTTTGTATGTGTCTGTGTATATATACGCAAGCAAAATTGAAAAATTTTGGGGGGGGGGTTTGAACCCCCCCAACCCCCCCTTGGCTACGCCACTGTCTGTTCAGATAGGTTAACTCTGTCTTGGTGAGTGCATATGATTTTCCGGGCTTTGTGTGCACTTCTTCCTGTTGTCCTCGTCTCGCTCTTGCGCTGTGGTTCACCATACAGGGGTAGACTACTGCACTACATTGAGGTATGAAGTACGACGCATAATGACGGAGTATATCCGTTTTTCCACCATCACTTCACTTGTCGCGGTCGCATCATATCCTGGTGCAAATTAGGCAAGAGTATTACGTTTTGGTACGTGTCATAAACATCTTATTACTTTCGTGATGGACACGGTAGATTATTTGAATTATCGTTTAGAGAAATGCGCATGCAGAAGCTTTTAATGCAGATGCGTAGGGCAGAACCTTTTAAGAAGCTAGGTGATCATCGTACTCATACCGACTAGGCAAAATGCTATATAGGTTATGTATTTGTCGTGTTTGCATACGGCAAGATATTTATGACAGCATCATAATAGGGGATGGTATGGCAGATCTAATATATGGAAAGGTAGAGCGATTTCATTGTAATTATATTACCATAGGGCTTGACCTGCATGATGTTCTTTTTAGTGAAGTATCCAGACATTTGCGTGTGCTTCCTGTAAATAACGAAAGCGAAATCAAAACAAGAAATATGCTTTCCTGATATCTGACAATACTTGAAATGTCCTTGGCTGAGGAAGTAATGAGTGTATGTAATTAATTTTTGGTCTATATGTTTTGTAACGTCCGCTTGACACAAGCAATGGCTCCCTCCTGTTGTAACGAAGGTCCATATGGCAGAGTGCGTCCATAAAAACTGAAACAAGGATGAAACATGCTTCAGCGAAATAATTCGACATTACAGCTTTAGAAAATGTACTGAATGAGCACATGCACAAAGTTTCCTTATAGGTGTGCTTGCTGAAGATAAAGTACGTCTCACCCGCTGGTTATATGAGCATATTTACGTTGTCACTGTACTAAGCAAGCGCTGAAGCAGTATGAAAAGCAGCAACTGATGCATTCTCTCGCGGAGTGAACTCTCGAAAGATGGTACCGCAACTGCACGTGATCGAATTCGTTTTCTCAATTTTTTTCTTTCTCCTTTTTTGTACTTGGATATAAGACAAAAAATAGGTCCGTATACCATTAAAGAGAAGGAAAGGATCGTTAATTTCATAACAATTCTGGAAAGAAATATAGTTTAAAGTAAAAGAAGTAAAACCCAGTAAATAAAACCGCCTGGGGCTTTATTGCTTAAGGGCGTGAGAGGAGCGCTCCAAGGAAGGCAATATTTCTTGGTGAGAAATATTGCGAATTGAAAACTTATCGATGAACACTGAGAAAAAAAAATCACGCACACCAAACAATACGCCATGAATTTCAAAACTATCCAGTAACGCGATAATATATTTTTGGTGAAAGTTCATGAAATGCAGTTTGTCAAAAATTGTGTTCAAAGTCCTGAAAAACCAGGGAAATTGGATATTTGTTCGATGCTTTCAAAATTACTTCCCACGTAGCCGGAGACGTCTAAACGGTTAAACACATAATTTGGGACAGTAATTTAAAAGATCAATTAATTAACCTTTAATTGGGGACGTTAGGCAGTTAGGTCAAATGGGGGGAACTGAAGTTTCTTATGCGAAGAATCCACCGCAACTTTGATATTTCGAGAAAGCGGTCGCTAGTCGTAACCGCAATGTAATGAAATTCACCCAATTCCATCGGCGAAACCAAAAGCGAGACGCGTAAGAGCGCAATGACGTATTCTTCTGATACGTTCAGAATGAGAGAGTGTCGTTTTAAGAACCATCAACAGACTTCGTTGTGTGTGTGTGTGCGGGCTGCGTTTGCAAATATAGGACGCATCGCACACACAGTTAACTAGCGCGGAATAAATACAGCTCTGTAAGCGTCATTGTGATCGTCTACTTGCAGCGCTTATCGGTACTTTGGTTTCAGTTTCACCGTTGAATTTGATCGAATTGCATCGCGCCACTATATTTGGTATAGGCCACACTTTCGAAATCTCAATGCTGCAATAGGTTCTTCGGATGAACTTTAACTCTCCTAGAAGAGCCTAACTTCACAAATTACAGAGTGAATTAATTTAGCTTTCGTAATTACTGGCCCGAAATGGTGTATTTAATATGTCTGTGGCTATATGAGAAGTAATTGTGAAGGCAGCGAGGAAGTATACCCTTTTCCTGTTTTTTTGAGGATTTTGCAGACATTTCCTGTAACACCCAGTAGAAGCATGCTGCCTAATGCGACTACTTATTTAGGTATAGCAAAAAAATTTCACATTATTGCTACCTGCTGAATATTTTTGTCTCGAAGGTATGTTAGTGCTATAAATAAAGCTACCAAAAAAACAACAAAAAAATAGCACTGACTTCCAATAAGACACTATGTTTGAATGTGGACACTTATTTTTTGTTAAGTTGGGACATTTTTGGAAAATGTCATATTTTGTTAGGTTAGAATGAATTGACGAAGATAATACAGGGGGCGCTAGCGATGATCTGTCACAGAGAAATCTAAAATAAGTATACCATTTCCGAACCAACCGACTTGAATGGCTTGACACATCAATATTCAGCATAGATTGACAGGCAGCAAAGCAAATTATCTGTAAATACCAACGGAGAGAGACATCGAAGAATGAAAGTGACATCGCCTTGTATGGGTCAGCTGACTTGCCGCATCTTTTAAGAACCACACTAAGACTTGCCGTTGTCAGTAGTGCGGTAGGTTTGTAATCATTGCACATTAGGGGCGGGTTGTTAGATTCTTCAAAATTTGCTCTCGTTCGGAGATACTGCACGTGGGAAGGAGCCTAATCAGCGCTAATCAGACAAAAGTGATGTTAATTAGTCTCTGCCCGGTCCGTGCTAATGAGTAGCTTGGCTTCACTAGCTTCATCGGGAATTCTACTTGGATTGCTTCGACTAATTAGGTTTGACTTTATAGGCTTATTTATGCTTCGAATAATTAGGCTATACCGTGCTTAGCCATGCCTAGACAAATGAGTATACCGGGTATTCAAAGTTAAGCTTTCTCGTTTTATTAAAATTCAGCACTGGGAAGAACATGAAAACCACCTTTGCAGATAACTTATACATCCAGGGGGACACGCAATGAGACAATAATTATCGCTTTCAGGTGCCCAATTAACTCAGACTCAATAATTAACTTTTTAGTGATTGCAGCAAGAAAGCATGTTTGTATTGAAAAGTTTGAGGCAGTCGCATTTATACACAGTTCCATTTGGAAGAATTCTTCTAGCATGTCTGTGCTCCGAGATATCACGCTGCAAAGTTTAATTGTGGAACACTACAGCGCAAAAAATACACGACGGACGAAAGGAACACAAACGACGACGACACGCGCTGAACTTTCAACAACCTTTATTGTAAAATGCACATGTATTTATACTGCCCGACGCACAGTTCACTTGCTGCACATGCGTAGAAAAGCCATCTCATCATCACTAAGTTGTATAGAAGCCACGCTAACACAACCCTCCCCCAGATCTGCAATGCGTTCTGCTTCGATAATTTCGCGGGTGATACGTGTATTGCTCTTCTTGATTATGGAAGTGTAGTTAAGGTCGGGTGAGCAATCCTGGCAGGTTGTACAATGACTAGCTAAGAGGCCCTCGAATTCCTTTCCGTTGCGCGCGTTTCTTATATTGTTTGCATGCTCCCTTAGCCTATCGTTGACGCATCTCCCAGTTTGGCCAACGTACACTTTTCCACACTTTAAGGGAATTTCATAAACCTCCCCTTCTGCGCAATCAACAAAGGGCCGCCTGTGATTTGTGCCACAGACCTGCAGCGTCTTTGCCTCCGGGTCAGTCATTGTGCAGAGCTTAGACAGCCTGTTTGGTGCTGAGAATACGACTTTTACGTCGTACCGCTGGGCCACCTTTTTTCAAGTTGTGCGAGAGTTGTGCGAGAGTTGTGCGAGAGGGTATATGGTGGCAGCAGAAAGCACAGGACCGGGTTGATTGGAGAAACATGGGAGAGGCCTTTGCCCTGCAGTGGGCGTAGACAGGCTGATGATGATGATGATATGGTGGGAGCCACGCACATCACCGCGAGTATAACAGCGACACGTGCTGCGCACTGGCGATGCGCGTTGCCCTCTTGCTCGGCTCAAAAGGAGCAGCTGACGCGCTGCCTGAAGCGCAGCTAGTATGGTGAGCAAGTATGGTGGGTGAATTTGGTTCGACCTCACTCTGCATAATTAATTGTAGGAAGGATTAGTCTTAGCCCTAATTAGACTTAATAGTGCTGACTTAGACTCGAATCCGCCAGAAGTAACTATAATCTTGGATAAGCTTGGCTTCTCCGAGCTCATGGGAAGTTGGACTTGGATTCACGGGCGTCAGTTGCGTTTTGCTTATTTGCACCCAATTGTGCTCGGCTCACTTAGGAGATGCCATGATCAACTATGCTGAATTAGATTTGGCTATACTTACCTCGACTCAACTGGGCTCATCTAACGTTAAGTTGGCTTAACATGCCAACCGCAAGCTGGGCTGGCCTTGATTAGGATTAGCTTAATTGAACGTACTTATGCTTGACTTTATTAGGTGACACTGTGCTCTGCTAGGTTTAAATATGTTTGGCTATACGAACCGTGGCTAAACAAGTGTCACCAAATCCTAACTTGGCTCAGTGCACCAAAGGCCATCTGGGCTGATTTTGTGGTGATGCCACACGGTGTCACAAAAAATTGTAATTAAATATGCGTGGCTTTGGCAGGTGATACGATGCTAGCTATGGTTAATTAGGCTAATTAACCGGTGTAAAAACGGATGCTACGACCTCATATTATTGTAAAATTTGCCGCCCGGGTTCAAAGTAGAGATTTAATTTAGTATAGATTTACCTGCCGCGATACAAAATGGTTGGGTAATATCCTCACCTACGACGCTCTTTACGTCATTGTTAGAGTCGTCACTAATAGCACGTTTGGTGATGAGCCTGGCGTCCGGTGTTGTTAATGCCTTCCGCAACGTAAGAGATTCTGCCTGAAAACCTCCTTTGTTTTCTGTGTTCCACTCTAACGTTTTGAATGCTACCTTGGTACTTCGCTATGTTGCCCGTACATGATGTAAGTGGTATGTGCCTGATGTTATCTTTTGTTAGTGGTTTACCGGGTTTCGGCATGAACGTAACCTTGGCCTCCCTCCGTTTATTTTTTTTTTCGTCAAGGACACTCAGCACAAACAGACATTTCTGTTAATATAGTTTTACCATGCCTCACAAGATATAGGCGCCATCGTCCGGTCAACAAAAAATTGGTTTTTTGCACGCAACACACACTTAATTTCATTGTCTTGGGAAACTAAGGTTATTTTTATAAAAAGCATAGCGCCTGATGACAGGGAGCCAACTAATTTTATCGGCTAGTTGCATTGTGATCACTGCATACTTGGAGAACTGCTTTGCGCATTGTCTGGCGATAAAGAAGCTAAATTTGGGGCAGCACCTCATATGCAGTCACTGTTTTAATATTCTTGGACAAACACCACCCACGTGCTTTATCCACTGTTTCAGGTGCGAGCAGTTTTCTTTTTATCTGCATACAACTCACGCGGACCTAGCAGTAATATTTTTGCGAGATACCTTCAGTAAGGTTCCGCCTCCTTAGTTTATAAAGGAGCAGGAGCAGCGAACTTTCGTATTGTACATTCGCGTCTTTAGCGGCTAAGAAATCCTCAAAAGCAGTTTATAAACACAATTTTGGCCCGTAACAACTGTCCCAGTGTGCCGCCTGTTTTGCGTCATTGTCACAGTTCCTAGCGCCTGACTGGCCTATTAATTATACAAGGCACTTGGTCAGCGTCACAACGTTTTCCAGTAGGGGTGCGCTTCTGCTTTCGTCCATGTAGAGCCGGTGCGAAGAACGTTGATACTATTATTATTGTTATTGCTATTATTATCATTATTAATATTATTATTACTATTACTATTATTGTTATTGTAGTAATAATAGTAATAAGTAGTAGTAGTGAAAATAGTTTAAAATGTTGCAGCAGCAACAACCCTTACATCAATACTGCGAAGACCAAAATCATCAGTCGCCCTTGTAGCGTGTCATTTTCTAGCAGTGGTTGTTATGGGTCACGCTCTACAGGGTCTGTCCAGACAGTAGTACGACTAAATTTTTAGAAAAAAAATATTGACCATCGAATTATAGTTTTCAAAATATGCCCATTCTACATCACCACAGAGTTTTCAGTGACTCTGCCAATGATTGAAGGCTCCCTAGGAACGCAGAAACTGGAATGATCGTCAGCTCCCTCCTGACGACTTCTGGAATGGCCTGAACCGAGCAGTGGTGCCATCGTTTGATGACCCTTTTCAGTTCGGGGAAAAGGAAGAAGTGTGAACTAGCCACATCTGGGCTCTAGGGTGGCTGGGGAAGCGGTGTGCTGCCATGCTTGGTTAGGAAGTGCATGACAGCAAAGGTGGTATGGCTCATCGCATTGTCGTGACTTTTTGCCGCTGTAGGACGCCCATACCATTGCTCATTTTCAACTTGCTCTCTTGCCTCCCGAAACAATTTGTTCCACTCTTGATCGGCTCATGGTATCACTAAATATATGCAGTCTCGATCATGTCATGGGTCGCACTCGCAGTTTTACCCATTTTGGTGCAGAACTTAACCGCGAAACGCTGCTCTAATGCGCGATACATCGTCATGATGACAAGGCACCATGAACAGGGTTGTCCATGAACTCGATGTGCACTACGTGAACGCTGGGAGGCGACTCACGACTGGCGCGCTGGTAGCTATGCCCGGCCCCCACCCTACAAGTGCAGTAACGTCCCGCTTCTGCACGAAGTTTTTGGCGGGAAAAATCAGTCCCACTACTTTCAGGACAAACCCTGCAAAGTTTTCGTGATGAAAGGTCTCTGTACTCTATTTGGTGGACCTTACACGTTCCTGCCCACACTAAGAGAGTTGCCGTGCCGGGTCTTCATTCTCTGGGTCATGTTTGCAATATATTTAGAAAATTCAGTTCCCTGATAGCCTTCTACAAATTTTATGCCACAATATGTCTTCAACTTAAATATGCGTCTATAATCTGGAATGCTATTTCTAAATTTAACACTGATAATGTTGAGCGGTTACAAAGAACACTTAAAAGCACATGTAGCCATCATCCTTGCTGGAATTTACTTCAGATCTTCGTTCACATTTTGCTGTATAGATATGTTGAAAGCCTTAGATGTCTCATCAAACGCGAAAAGTGACCGTCGGCGGTTTCGGCGGAAACATTACGGGATACAAAAAAATCTTCATGCGATGACGCCATCACATTATGCTGTCGTGAGGTCACAGGTCAAAATTTCTGACGTAGTTATGACATCATCATTTCGTCACTGTGACGTCACATAACGTGACCTCACAGGATGATGCCTTGACACAGTCGCTTTGGCTCAGAATACGAATGAATAAATACAAGAAAATAGACTTCGCCTAGGACTCGGCTTAAGAGAATGCAAAAGGGACCGCGTGACCAGTATCACTCCCATTATTATGCTGCCAACCTCGCCACGCTGATATGCCACTTCTTTACGAGACTTTTCCAGCCAGCTTTCTTGCTCTTCGAGTAATGTAGGATCTCCGGAAGGTTGGCGCGTCCCAGATTTGCCAGAGCGGGATCGATCTTGGTGGCACTGGGGTTGCCATTGTCGCTGAAGTCGAGAAGCAAGCAGCCGGTCGATGTCTCCGGGTGCTTGGTGTGTTCGGGAAGAAGCGTGTACTTGCGCTGTAGTCCTTGCTGCCTGCGGTTAGTTCGACGATCCGGCATGTCTTTGGCGGATTTTTCGTGGCTGAGGCTTGGTTCACGTCTTTTCGTGTGCGTCCTGGATATGAACACACCTGCCCCTCCACAACATGTCACGTGGTTGCCACGTGACATCTTGTGTATAGTTAATGAAATTCCTAGGAAAAACTAGCAGCTGTTCCGAGTACGAATACAACCGATGAGCGAAGCTCCTTAGAAGTGGGACGCACACGGCGTTCAGCGCCCGCGGCGTTTCATTGTCCAGGCAACGAACCAACCACTGCGCGGACGACAGGGTGAAGCGATGGTTTCGCGCGTTCGCCGGTTTCAGGGGAGAAGGGAGAGTCGAAGAAAGAGGGAGACAACTCTGCCTCCATTTCGCATGCGTTCGTATTCTCGCGCTTTGCGCATCGCGCAGACGCCATCCGCGTTCCAGCGCTCATTAGCTCATTTATCCTCCCTCGTGAGGGGGAGACGCAACAGTTGGCACCATGCCAGGGAGTTTCAAAGGCGACGGCGACGGCGGGGTGCCGGCCTAAGGAGCTTCGCTCCTAAAAACAAGCAACACTCGCTGTGCAGTAATAACTGCGAACACGGCTGTCGGTCATCGATCGTCTGATCGCCAGCAGAACGAGTCACCTTCTATAGATATGTTATCAAACCCTTCAACGTAATCAGTGGTGCTCGTGTTAGCTCCAAAATAAACAGAACAATCTGAAACAATCATGAAGCTCTCCACTCAAACTCTCCAAACATTGTGCCGCCAGCTGCGCCGAGCAATGCCACCGTTCTCTTCTTTGAAAGCCGATCACCTCAAGATAGAGAAATAATAAAATAATTCTTGAGATTTGCAGTCCCAAAGCCTCGATATTATTAGGATTTAGGATTGGGGGGACACAATATAATCACAGTCTGGCACAGGTGCGACGAGCGTGACGCCTATGTAAGTAACTGTACGTTGGGGACACATATTCCCTGGAAAATAGCGGGTTAGGAGGGCAACTGGTAGAATCAACAGCAGCAGGTACAGCGAGCTGCTCAACGCCGGCACTACAGTAAATCAATGCCGAATGTTATGACAAGAAGCCAAGTCCAAATTATAGGTCGTGATGCCAGTACTCCAAGACATAAAACATAATCGATGCGTGATTTGCTGTGGCGCTCACGAGAGCTCGAAGCACACGAATCACGGCCGGTGTTCTTCCATCGGCTGTTTGGACCACACAAGTTGGCGCAGGATTAAGGACTTTCTTCATGTGGTTTCGAAGGTCAGCGTTATTAACAGACACGCGCGAACTAGTGTCAATTACAGCCGTAACTCCTAAACCCTCTATGTATACATTGATAAGGTTCCGATGTGCCGGAAGGGTCAATAAAGGATTTTTCGTTGGGTCGTTATTCCAGCATCACCTCTAATAGCTGTTCTCGTTAGCCATACGGAGGTAAGTGCCGGAAGGAGCTTGGCGACGGCGAAGAGATGGGAGCGAGCGCTAGAAACAGCGTTGCGGCAAAGGTGAATGGCTGGGTGTATGGGGCAAAGAAGTGATGTCAGGCGGTATTCGTCATGTGTTCTAAGAGCTCCTACATTTTATGAAGTTTATGACAAACTCTATGGATTTAAGCTGAATCATTCATAATGCAATAAGGCGTCGAGGCCAGAAGGTGTGACACCTACAGTAACACAGGTAAATAAATGTTTAATGACCTAATGCACATAGTCGTAGGAATACTTGTCATGAGAATAACACTCAACTTAGGAAATGCTTCGGAGGGTCTCACCACAATCACCTGGAGAACGATATGCAGGGTACTCGGAAAAATTAAGCGAAATAAACGGGGCAACAAAAGGAGGGAAATACAGGACGAAGCGCTACTAACCACTGTTTATTGTGCTTAATTTCACGAACTATGCCTCACTAACTGGCTCAAACCTCTACTCTTCTAAAGATATACAGGGTGTCTCGCCAAATGGGTCCAACACTCTCAAAAATGATGGAAATGTGATATTTCTCCGGTGCCATCACGATTAATCTTGTGTAGCCGCAGTCAACATAAGATGGCTAAAGGCATAATCTGGGGCAGTAATCAGGATAGTTAAATTAATGAACTTTTTAATTAGTGAAATCAAGCGGTTATGTCGAAAGGGAAAATAGAAGTCCTTCCTACGAACAACCCATTGCAGCTTCGAGATTTCGAAAAAGCCGCCTCTAGAAATAATTTCGATGTAATGAAATTCACCCACATTCAGTGGCGAAACCGAACCGCAAACAGGGAAGAGCGCAAGTGCCATATTCTTCTGGGACGTCCAGAATGATAGAGCGTCGTTATATCAACCGTCAACCGATTTCCTTGTGTGTGTGTGGGGGGGGGTGCGCACTGCGCTTGCAATTGTTGTACACATGGCGCACATACGTTAACGAACGCGGAAGAATTAAACCTCTGTAATCGTTGACTTCAACAGCGATGTCAATCTGGTCGTCTGCTTTTTGTGCTCATTGGTACTTCTGTTTTGATTTTGCCATTGAACTTGGTTGAATTCCATTACGCCACAGTAATTACTACAGGCCGCTTCTTCTATATCTCACAGCTGAGGTGTTTCTTTTTTTCGCATGAAGAACTTTAATTATCTTATTTGACACAACTGCCTAACCCCACTAATTAAAAAGGTAACTAATTAACTACCTTAATTATTGTGCCAAATGATCACTAGAACTATCTCAACGTGGCTCCACCGTTAGAAGTAATTTCGAAGGCATCGAACAAATATCGCAGTTCCCTGATTTCTTTGGATTTTTCACGCATCTCTTGAAACACCCGTATTGTGGCGCAATATTAGTTCTGGCAGGCAATATGTTATCTTTATTGGGAACCTGCGGTGTTCCTTTCTTGAAAAATTATTTTGACATACAAATACTCAAATGCACGCGTGCGACTGATGTGTCCGAATTGATTTTTAAAAATATGAAAGAGTCTCCTTTGGCCTGAACGTGCAGGACAGTATAGCTCATTTCTGTAGGATTATACTCTTGGTTTATCATAACCAAGAGAAATTTTGGAAAATTATGGTACGATACCTTTCTGATGTTGTAGACTTTGTAGACAAGTGGTGCCTTACATTCAACGGCCGTAAGGTGTAAGGCAAGGAGAAGAATATGAAAAGAACTTCTTAACCTCATATCTTCCCTGAAAGTGCACCAGGTGACAGAAATAATTGAAATCGAACTACATAATATTATAGAGTTAACGAGATGAAAACAAAATAATGTACGTCAGCTCTTTCTTTTTGCTTCCTCAGGATCGAACAATTCCATTGTATTAAAGCATATGCATGCTGTACGTCTATATGCCGCATAAAGAACAGTGCGTGAAGAACACAGGTGTTTTGCGTTCATTCCTGTCTAGTTGCAGTGTGAAAATTTTATTCACGTGACCTTTTGTTCTATCGTACAAAGTGGTGATCATTATGAAGTGAAAACGGGAACTGGTAGGGGCAGCGAATGTCGGAGCACGTCCTTGAAAACAATCTCACTTACGAGACTACCTAAATCGAAATCGAATTAACAGGCCTACTTCGTGTAGAGAAATAGAATTTGATTGGCTTATTTCTTGTTAGGAACGTTTCCTTTTCATTCTCAACTGTGTAGCACATCACTCCTCAAATGCGACGAAAAGAATTTCGAAGTGCGTTCGCAAACGCGTGCAGTTCCGCTGTAGCAGTTGGTACGGATGAGCAGATATTGCTGGAACCGATGCAGACGTGTCGTTTCGCCTTTGTCCTAATGTTTTCCAGAATTGAGCAACTCATTGTTTCCCCGCAAAGACAGCTCACTTCTCACTTCAGCAAACTGTTGCATAATAAGCGTGTTGTGCTGATGATAAGTATTTGCTTGCCGCCTATAGAGAATTCTCTGCCG